>PVKA01001906.1:0-135443 GCA_004027165.1 Ctenomys sociabilis | reverse complement strand
CTTCTGCTCTTCATGTGTTGACCAAAAGCAGACCCCAATCCAAGCATTTTGAACTTTGTCCAAACTTGTAGTCAACTCTTTGATTTATTTTTGAAACATTCTGTTGATTTATAAGTGGGTAAAACATTAAACTTCTGAATAATTTCTTACTGCCAACCTCACCCCTGCCTCTCCAAAAAAAATCACTGGTTGTATTTGATGTCTCCGCCACCCCCCCCACCAAAAAAAGTTAAAAAGTGGAGAATATTTTTGGTTTCTATTTTACATTTTTCTCCCATTACTTTTAGGAACTCACAAAAATCCTAGGATAATCCAGATTTGAGATAAGGCTCAGTAAGAGTTAAATCACTAACATATAAAGAGTCAACAGTCCATAAATGTTATTTGGTTTTAAATCTTTATTCCACACACTTATCTGGTTTAGGAACAATCATTAGCCATTATGGCTGCTGTGAGACAAATCCTAACCAACACAGATTAATATTTGAACCTCACCAACCAAAGCTTTTCAGAGCACCACCTTCCTGCCAGGAGTGCTCCTGGGTGGTGGGTGCTCGCTCCTGCACACACAAGGACCCACAGGAGTCGGACAGCCCCAGCCAGGTGGGAAAAAGAGACAACTACTTAGAGCAGAAAACAAAAGGAAAGCCTTGAGGCAGTCACATTCAGCACCTACACAGGAGAAAGGAAGAATTAGGAGCCATGCTGTCCAAACTCCCAGCGCTCTTGTCTGAGCTCTGAGACCATCTAGGCACCCAGGTATCTGCTCGAAGCTGGAAGCAGGGATCATCGCATAAGAAAGATCAAGGTCAAAGTGCCTAGGGACAGGACACTAGCCCGAAAGTGGCCACTGCAGGGGATGCAACTTCTAGGTCTGAAAGTACCAGGGTATCCACTCAGCATGGGATGATGGCAAACCCACCCCAGATAACTCTAGAAACCCACCAGTTAATTGGGTTGCCTTCTCTCCCTCAGCCCCGCTCCCTCTGTAGCTCCCCTTTCTCCTCACTCTTTGTGCCCCTGGCCTGGCATTTAGGGCCTTTTGTTGGCTTAATAGAGACTGAAACTTGCTTGGGGGCTGGAGTTTGCTGTTTTAATTCAATGCTGGAAGGGTTTTTCTTTTCTTTGTCTTTGTTTGTTTTTCTTTTCCTTTTTCTTCTTCTAAGCCAGGCAGACAATACATTTGCAGAGCAGAAGCTGTGTGCTGGGAGCTCCCCGGATCCTGAACAAAACCCTCATTAAGGGAGGTGGGATTTCCTGGTCACAGTTTTTAGCCAAAGGGCAAAGGTTGCCCATTAACCAGCGTCCAGTCTAAACAGAGCTGTGTAAAATGACAGGGAGGAGAGCAAAAGGAGGAAAAAGTCAAATACATGCTCACCATTCTCAAGCCCACAGTAGGACAGCAGAGTGGGGTGCCCATCAGCTTCATGCTGACCCTCAGGGGACTCCCCGGAAGGGGAAGGGACTGCTCCATCCCTGCAGCAGGAGCGAGGGAGGGTCAGTGTGCAAGGGCTTGCGGACTGGGGCTTGGCTTGCCGTGGTACAACCACATTTGCCTTCAGACCTCATGTCCAAAGGACCTAGTGTTTCTCAGGTTGTAACAAGAACTCTCTGGGCATTGGAGCAGTTTCCTGTGCATAACTTTTCAGGGGTCCTCTTGTAGCCCCCCAAAACCATAAGATCCTGGCAGGTGTGTACAGACAGCTGTCACCTCCCCACTGCCTATGCACCACCTACAGGAGACCTCACAACGTCCCCCCTGTCTCTGTGTCATGCCTAGTTCCCCATTCGCAGCTTTGTTTCCTTATCAAATTGTACCACCCTCCAGGGCCTAGACAGGACCTTGTTCATCTCTGTTTGCCCCACGTCAGGCCCAGCACACAGTAGGTTTTCAGCATGCACTGACTCTATTCTCCCATGAATCCTTTAGCTGTTTCCTTTGAGTGGCAAAACTTACTTTTAGGAGCCATAGCACCTTGGCCCATCCTCTCAATGGGAGAACCCTTCCTTGAGTCTGAGTGTGTTGTCCTCCTTGGTGCCAGCCCCACACTCTGCCCACTGCTCCGCACCACAGGCAGAAGAGAAGATGACTCACTGGCACCTTTCAGACCTTGGCAAGAAGTTACCCTACTCCTGCCCTCCAAAACTGGAGCTGGACTGCAGAAGCACCATTTGGTTCTTCTACTCCATGGACTGGGCTAGGGAGCTGGTAGAGCCTGTGTCCGGGCATAGGGAGAAATGAGTTAGATCACCCAGGCCTTATAAACAGGGCTGCTTCTATACACTACAGGGAGAGAGGAACACAGCAAAGCAGCTGCTTTCTACATGCAGGCTGGCCACTAGGAGCCTGAGAGGCACACAGCATGTGGCTGCTCCTTTCCTCAGATTTACCAACCAGATCAGCCCTTCCCCTTTCCAGGGACAAAGTCTCCATTCCCTGGGCAGTGCAGACCAAGAATACTCTGCAAACAGTGGCTTCTTAACCTCAGCCGCAAAAGCACCATTTGAGGGCCACCTGGGCCTTGGCATCATTTTCTGCTATAAGAGTCCTGACATTTTGAATAATTTTGAATAATGAACAACCTGTTAATTTTGTAACAGGCCCTGTAAGTTATACAGCCACCTCAGTCATGGTCTCAGGTGCACGGAGGCATCAGCCGTGTAGCTTTTTAAAGAACACGTAACTGGTTAGGGTTCTTGGTGACATGGATAAGCCACCCAAGGGTGGATGCACCACCTGTACAGACTGCGGATCAGCCTGTGCAGGTGGGGGAAATCAGACAATCATAAAGTCCTCAAAAAGAGAAGGCCAACATTCCCAATCATCTATTGCTGTCAGACTCAACCCTTGCCTATGCAATAGCACAGAGACCCCTTTTTCGTAATCATAATGTGAAGAGGGATGCTATTTACTGGGTGTGCATGCTCAGTCAGGCTCTCTGAGCGCTTCATGGCACCATCACATGAGAGTATGTGAACGCTGTAGGTCGGAGGTTGCACTTTCATCCATGTTTAGAGTGCAGAAGCTGAAGTTCCAAAGAGGTCGCAGAGTTTGGCCAAAGAGCAGAGGTATGTGACCAGCGTGAAGGTCCAGTTCCCTATTCACAGCTTGGTTTCCTTACCAGATCTTACCACCCTCCAGGACCTGGGTAGGACCTTATTCATCTCTGTTTGCCCCATGTCAGACCCAGCACACAGTAGCCTTTCAGCACACCACGATTCTATTCTCCCATGAAACCCTCAGCCATGCTTTTGCTGTTTTCTTTGAGTTGAAAAACTTGCTTTGCATTCAATGCTATTGCGAAGAATCTCCAGGCAAAACACCTCCGATGTCTTTCATGTTGCCTTCCTTAGATCCCGTATGCTATCCTGTAATATCCCTGGTCTTGAGCTAGCAGTGGAGCAGGACCGCAGGACATGAATGCTAACACGATGCAGACAGCACTCCCAGCGATACAAAAACCTGGGAAAAGTGGCCGCTCTGAGGAGAGAAACAGCTATGCAGAAGTGTAGTCCTCAGGCTGGCGACACTGCACAGCGTGCACGGTCCCAGCCATTCATGCAAAATTCTCTTCCACAAAGGGCTTTTGCTCTCCTCCGAAAAGCCAAGTCATTGCTTCTCCAGAGGAGAGTCGACTCCCCAGGACACTGAGAGCAGACGGATTACAAGCTCAGAAAAACACAGGAGGGGGAAATAGAACCTTCTCAGTAGCCTTGAACTACAAGGGGAAATAATAGGAAACCTGGAGAGAAACTGAACAGCGTGTTTCCCATTAATCTGTGTGTTTTCTGGGCAGAGGCAACCCTGGGTCCTGAGCTTTCTGCTCCCCTTGACCCTGGGGCAGAGAGGAACTAGAGCAAGGCCTGAATTCAGTCAAAAGATTTAAAGAGCTGAGGAAGTTAAAAAAAAAAATCACTAGTCTTTGAAACACCAGATAAATATAGTCTAACTGGAGAGCTGCTGAAATTCCTACTTAAGGGACCAATTTTTTAAAATAGATAAATCCTTCCAATCTGTATAATGCTCTTAAACTTTTGTGACCTCCCTGGGCTCCTACCTGCATGATCAGATTCATAAAACTAATGCTAGTTCTTGGGTACTTATACATAAGACTTTATTTAATCCAGGAGTGATGTTATGAGGAAGCATATATTATTATTATTATTATTATTATTATTATCCCATTTTATAGATGAAGCTAGGAATGATCAAGGTAAATGCTGCTGGAATCAGTACTAGACCTGCTTGGGACTGTCTACAGCCTCCAGGATACTTAGAAAGCTGATTTGGCCTGTGGAGGCTCTGGAGTGGGTTCCCCACAGACACCACTGAGTTACCAATGTTCTGCCATGCACACCCAGGGAGGTGAATTGTCACCTGCAGGAGCGCAAAGAACAAAGCTGGTCTTGAACAGCGTATGCAGGGAACATGACTTCCATGTTGCCTTTCTTAGATCCTGTATGCTATCCTGTAATATCCTTGGCCTTGAGCTAGGAGCGGAGCAGGACCCCAGGACATGAATGCTAACAATGCAGACAGCACTTCGAGTGATACAACAACCCGGGAAAAGTGGCCGCTCTGAGGAGAAAAACAGCTATGCAGAAGCATATCTGTGAAATGGGAATGAGAACAGTCCCTTCATGGTAACCTTGAGGGGAATGACCCAGGAGAAGTGGTGTGTGGAGCAGCACCTGCCCTGGAGGAAGTCCCCAGGGAACAGGCTCCACCCCTACCAGTGTGATCCCTGTTTTATGTCACCCTCCAGGAACAAGATATGCCTTGGGGCCATTGGCACTGGACTTGGACCCTTTCTGTGTAAACAACTTCAAAGGTTTTACTTGAGAGCCCAGTGTGGAGTGCAGGCCCAAACTTTTAGGGTGGGGTCCTTTCAAATGTCCAGCCCAAGACTTTTCTTCTTCTCACACATATAGATGCCCCTTCAGACCCTAAGCAAGCACAGAGACAGCCTCACTACTGATGCCTCGGCTTACGGTGTTAGCTGCAGCAACCTTATTCTCCTGAAGCCACCCAGTGGCCTGTGGCCCCTGTCCCAGTGGAGAGCCACTCCTGCACATTGGGGCATCAGATGGCAAAGTGGAAAATGCTCCCTCTCCACCCACGGCCACATTTGTGCAGCACCAGTGGAGGAGTGCTGGGCCCCACTCTTATAGCTTGGATGTGGTTTAGTCCCTGGCAAGGTCCCTTCCTTCAGCAAGGTAAGAGTAGACTTTGGAGCCAGATAGTCCTGCGCCCAGCCCCTCCTCCTGACACTATCTAGCAAGATAGTTCCTTAAGCTCTTTGACATGTATTTCCTCTGTTAACTGTTATGAATATTTACTCAAAAGCATTGAGGCAGAGACCAAATGAGATAGTCACTTCTTGATAACATCAAACCTACCTAAATACTTCCCAGGGACCGGCAGTGGTCACAATGTATCCCCTGAGACTTGCAAATGCTTAGTGACCTGGACTAGAGGGCACTGAGCCACCTTTCCACTTTGGAGGTTGGAGGAAGTGGCTGACCAGGGTCACCCTGTGTGGAGTGCCGAGGAAACAGGGAATCTACAGAAAAGGAAGGACACATGAGCACCCTTGGCCACCAGCACAGTCACTTAGGAAGAGTTTAATCTCAGCAGCTATGAGTCACAATTCCGTGGGTCCATCTTTTCTCCAGGGAAAAATGGACAAGGATATAAGAATCTAAGAGAAGGATGTCAAAAACAGTACCTGTAACTGGCTGCATGATTTTGGAGCTCTTAGTGTGCATAAAATGGCCCTGACACTACCTCTAAAGGAGCTGAGGACTTGCTTTGTCTCTGAATTCAAGTCACTTCAGCATTGCCACACTCACACACAAGTTCTGCAGATCCACAGGTAAATGGGGATGAAATCTCAATTATTTCAGGGGCTTCTACCCCTTACACTACGGCCATATCTCACCTTATTGCAGAAAATCTGGAGGAGAATCTCCACTGGGCCCCATCCTGGCAATGATCTAGCAGCTGTGGAGGACAAGGGCGGAAATGCTCTGATGGAAAGCTCAGGTAGAGTCCCGCCTGCATCTCCCCATTGCTCTGTGCTCTCTCCCCATTCTTCTCACTCTCTCCATGTAAAAGCCAGGGGATGGGGTGAGGTAACCTGTGCAGAAGAGGTGCTTCTGGGGTCTTCCATGCCCTGAGGGATGCTGCTTCAGTTGTTTTCCACTCCAAAAGAATGGGAGCCCCGCTTGGTGAGCCTGGACAGAGCCTCACACACAGGCAAGAGGAAAGCATGAGAGCCGGAGACCTGGTGACTGCATCTACCAGGTGCCCGGGCCATGACACAAAGAGCACAGGTGCAACTTAGACCCTACCTGGCCTTTTCTAACTTGGAGAAGTTGGGGGTCCTGTAGTGCTCCTCTGACAAATGACAATTAACGTGTGTTCCCATATAAAAACAAAAGGATAGAACATGATTATATAAGGATTGTATCCTTATAAGGGTATAGTTAGTTTACAGAAATTACATATCATATAATAAGCATCTTTTTAAAAACTTATAACCTAATTTTATTCCCTTCTCTGTTTGCAGAAAATGCAATTGGTTTTCAGGGTACTCAGAGAACTGGCCTTGCCTGAGTGTGCAGGGCCCTTGAGTTGACCCTTCTGCAGAATCTGTGTTAGAGTGCCCCGGGGCTTGGAGTTTCAACCCTGGGGCCTGCAGGAATTGATAGGAACCACACATACCTCCTCCACACTATGTCTGCCTGTGGGAGCTTCCCAGATCTCTAAGCAAAGTATCTGTAGATTCAAGGCAACAGAGAGGATTCTGCCAAAGTTGAATACCATGGCGTTGGAAAGGCCATGTGGACTTGGAAGGCTCCAGGAAGGAGCCATGGGGAGGCCTTGCAGCCTCTGCCTGCTTCTGGCACCTCCATCAAGTCCCTTTGCTGGCAGCTGCCTCACCCTAGCTTTCTGCATGTGTCTCCCATGACCTTATTTCCATTTTAGGTCACACTCATGTGTGCCAGGGCTCAAATCTCAACGCATCTTTCAGGGGACGCAGTTCAACCCATAGCAGCACCTGGGCCTTCTGCCTATGAAACTTCATCCCAACACCTTAGCTTTAGGTAATGATCTTGTTTCCGGGTGCACTTCCTTCTGAGGTACCATCTTCCCCTCTGTGCCTCAGTCTCCTCACCTGTGCGAAAGCTGCCCAACGCTTCCTGCTGAGCGGAGGTATCCTGCTGCTCCCTCTCTCATCCTATCTGACTCCTGGCAGGGCCCAAAATTCACCCCTGCAGTCATCTCCCACAGGAGGGAGCCCCTGAGGGCAGTATTGCCACTACTCATGCCCACTGTATCCACAGCCTGAGGCCTGTGCCCAGCATTTAACAGGAGAACACTTTGGCACAGGCAGCTGATGTATGTGAGGCTTTCTGCCCCAAGAGGCACTGCAGCCCAAGGCTAGCCAGAGAGCCCTTCCAGGGAACTGCGTTCTGCAGAGTTACTTCCTGCATTGGCCAGAGTACAGTCAGGAAAACAGCGCACACCCCCAGCTAGGTGCAGCGGAGCAAAAGTAATCTGGAGAGCTAATTACAAAGGTGCCAAGGGAGCTGGAAACGAAGTGGAGAAGGTGAGGTCGGCGCTTACAGGAGCCGACCATGCAGGCTGGCAGGCGGACGGCACTGTGGGCCCAGAGCAGATCTGACACCTGTGAGGAAGGCAAGCACACCTTCCCATCTCCTCATGATTCCCATGCTGCATCTCCTGCTGTCCAGTCCATCAGGAAGTCAGTGGGCAAAGACTGGGGCCAGCAAGATGAAAGAAGGTGGGAAATGGCACTTGACGTGGTCACTTCCTGGCCACACACAGTGAAGCAGTGGTGGATCCACTGAGCTATCAGAGCCAGCCAGCAGAGCACCATGGCAAGTCCCCAGGCCGTGGGACTTGAGTCCTGGGTGTTCATTATGTCCTTCTGGCCAGCGTCCTCTGGACGTGTGGAAGAGTCAGGCTCCCAGGCCTCACCCACCCAGGGGACTGTAGGGCAGGCCACCACCTGGGAAGAACTGGCAGGCTGTATTTTGACAGAGGCTGCCCTCTCATGGAGGACCAGCCTCAGTGATTGCCCTGCCGCTGCTTAAAGGTCAATAATGGAGAGCCCTGAGGTCAGCACTAGAAGCTGACATGATTGTCCTGTCCAAAGGAAGGACTGAGATTCCTCCCAAAGCTGTCAGATAGTGTCTTAAAGAACACGATCTACTCCCTTCAGACAACCGTCCAGCCCAAACCCTCTGCTAAGAATTCCTCATTTTACCATAAATTAAAGAAAAGTGTACATGCACACCCAGGCTAAACACAGAGGCCCTTCAGCAAGCTGGGCCTGGATTGAAATTCAGCCTCTAAGCTAAGATTTCTCTAAAAACCCAGTCCAGACTCTCAGAACCGTACTACCTTATCTAACCATAGCCAGGAGCCAGGAGATCGTTCAGAAAGAAAAGTTTTTCCATTTCAGACACCGAATCGGTGACCCATGTAACCAGTCCGGGGAGAGATAATTATACATGAAGCCTTAATGATTTCAGGGAAATTAATATGTAAAGGTTGTCCTATCTCTGATCAGATAAGAGCAGGTCTTGTCTCACACTCTGCCCTCTGTACTGAGCTGCCAGGGGAGATGGAAGTAGCTCCCCTCCCCGCAGGGTCTCAGACTTGTAGTTGTGTGCAGATTTAGAAACAAGCATCCTGTTCTTACTTCTCCCTCAGGGGACAGCCCACCTAAGACAGTGAACTTGGCAGGCTGAACACGTGGAGTCCAACCCTCACTCTGCTCTCCAAGAGCAGGGACACCTGGGGAGAAGAACATGGCCTCTCTAAGCCTCAGTTTCCACCTCCTGGAAGTGGGTGCCAGATGCTCTATTCAGGCTGTAGTGCAAATCTGCTAAGAATATCATGTGTCCATGGTGGAGGGTCTAGTGTCAGGGTCATAGCTGTCACACATTCATCTGGTCCCTTGTCTCTCACACACGTTCTGCATGGTCTAGAAATATGGTCTGATGCAATCAGCTGTTCTCACTGTCTTTATGCATCATTTCCAGTCTCCTGGGATTGCAGCCAGCTTAGCCATGTAGGTTGCCCCCCTGCCCCGCCCAAATCCCACAGCCCCCACAGAGACCAGTGTATCCCCTGCCACCTCCTCTCCTCATCCCAGTACTCCTTGCTGCCAGCCACAGCAGGCTGCTTGCAGCTTAAAATTCCTCCAGGAATCCTCATACTCTGAAGAAGCAAGTAAGACTTCGTTAGCTTGACAGCCACAGCTTCCTGGACCTCCTCCAGCTCATCCTGCAGGAAGATCCAAACGTTGGGGATCTGAGTGTATGTGGTATGAAGGGGGAAATGGGGTGAATGTTGAATTTTTTAAATGTTACAACAAAAGACACTTGTCACTAATTCCCTTCACAATACTCCCTCTCATTTTAAACACACCTAGCCCAGCATTCTCGCCACTTTCCAAAGCAGCTCTGAAATTTCTTCCCTGAGTGTCTTTAGTTGCGCTGCAGTGGCTGCCTCCATTTCCTTAATCGGTTCTAAACACTTACTTTGAAGGTCATTCTGAAGGTCATTTGACTTAGCAGAAGAGGGAAAAGTCACATGGTACCAGATTTGTTGAACAAGGTGGATGGGGACACGCCATGATGTTCGAGCAGCCTGCCTTTCTGGAGGATGGCTCTCGGTGGGCTGTGGCACTCACTACTTTCCATCCCATCTCGTAAGGACATTCAAGAGAGCAGACTGCTGGAAGGGCTTCAGAAGCTGTCAGCATATTGGGCTGAGTGTGTTCAAAGCAGGGGGAGGCAAGTACCATAAAGGGGGGTTAAGGGAAAGCGCATTGGAGTAAATTTTTAAAATTTAAATATTAACCATCTATGTTGATCAGCCCTTGTATATATCCTCTTCTCTCTCGCGCTCTCTCTCTCTCTCTCTCTCTCTCTCTCTCTCTCTCTCTCTCTCTCTCTCTCACCCCCTCTGTCTCTCTCATTTAAAAATAAATGAATGGGTGAGCGAATGATTGGATGCTCCATAAACACGTGAATGCTTCTGCGCGCAGGCTCCTCCCAACGTTTAGGGATCCTGGCAAACCAGAGAATAACATCTGATTCCAGCCTGCCTCGGTGCTCTGGCTTGAATTACACACAGGTCTCTGCAGGATCCGGGGTGTGGAGCTTTGGAGGAAACAGTTGGTCTCTTGCCACCTCCCCCACTATGACGAGGTCTTCACAGTCAGCTGCTGGTCCTCAAGCTGCCAGTGTGGACGCGCACCAGCTGCATCCGCGGGGCTTCCTACCTCACCCGACAGGGACTGTGTGCAGAGCAAGCTTCTCTCAGGCCGATCACTTCCTCCCAGCCCGAGCAGGGCCCAGCAGCAGCTGGGCTGGGAGCGCGGCAGGTGTCTAACAGCCCTGCAATCCTGCATAACAGGAAGTGAAAGAGAACACCATATCCAATTGAAACTGCAGCAGAATATGGGCTGCAATGCTTAATTAACCACCCTCAGTCATTTCACAGATTTCTGTTGTTGCCGAAGGAAAAAAAAAAAAAAAAAAAAAAAAAAAAACCAAAGCACAGTACGTAGAGGACAACAAAGCCATTTCTGGAATGTTCATTTGTGTTCATGCCCCCTGCTCTCTTATTCCACAGCCTGCTGACATAATGCAAGGGGAATGCTCACTTATGGCTTCGGTGTTTAATGGGTTTTTAAAGTGTTTTATTTTGATGTTTTCCAGGCAGTCAGAGCTGCATGCGCATAGTCCCAGGAACGCAAAGGTATAGGTGGGGGATCACTGAGTGCTACAGTACAGCTGCATCTCTAGGACAGCACTGGGCACAGGCTTAGAAGGCAGTGCCCTAGGCCCTTGGGCACATGGTGACAGCCACAGAGGACAGATGTGCGTGCCAGCACTCAGCTTGGGGGCTGCTCAGGTGTTAAAGAAGTGTGTGCATGCATGCGTGCGTGTGCATCTACCAAATCCGTGTGTGTGTGTGTGTGTGTGTGTGTGTGTGCATGCGCATGCATGTGCTTCAGGCGGCTCTGAACAAGTACTGTCCGTGGGAAAAGAAAACACCGTTCCGCACTGTACAGGAATTTTTGGTTATACACGAATGATGGCCAGAAGTTTCATTGTTCATCCGCTTGTGTTGGGAGTGGATTGCATGCAAGCGTAATGATTTGACCCGTGTATTTTTTTAAGTTGAGATGAGAAATAGTGTGTAGCTGGGCTTATTAAGGACCCACTAAGGAAACTACTGAATTTATGAATGAGCTATCTGTTTCTCCTGATGGGGTATCTTCAGGCAGGAGTAACCTTGGGCTCCTTCCCTTCCTGGCCGGAAGTTCCCCACAAGGCTCTGTAGTGTCTCCAGGCTTCACACGTGACCATCACCTTGTTTACCAATGCAGGCTTCTTTCTGCATCTGGGTTTCCTGTGGATTCCTAGAAGACTATGAAAGTCAAGGGGGCATGAGTGCATTTATCAATAGGCCACTGTTTACTGAGAGGCTAGCCTTTTGACTGGCACCGCCCCAGGTATATCACAGCACTCATCCCAAGAACCTTATCAAACAACAACTGCTATTCATTCCTCTTTGAGTTGACAAACCCAAGTCACTGGTATGTGGCAGACCCAGGATTTGAACATGCAATATCCAGCTTTAGAACCCCAAAATCTACCAAGTCTTTGCCCCTGAACATGAGGACAGAGGTACACTTTCATACAGCCAGTGAGCAACAGAAATAATTTGTATGTTTCAGTTACAGGTGGGCTCTTTCTGTGAGCATGAGAATAGCTTCTGAAAAGCTGTGAGTGAAGGCATCAATGTACACTGGACTCTTAGAAGGCCACCTCTGCTCCTTCATGCCTTTCTGCATGCTGCTGGTGTCCTTGCTTGGTAGTGAGATGCAGTGCCCTCTACCCTTCCCCAGTCTGTAGTACAGTCCAGCTTTAGTAGAGCCCAGCTTCTAAATAGCATATTGTCAGGATCTTGGAGTGTTTTCTTAGCAAGATATTCCCAGTTTCGGAGTCCATTGAGATTGTCCCAGTGAGCTTCTTGAAGATTGGGGAGGGCTGGGGAGATAGCTCAGTAGAATAAGCACTTGCCTGGCAAGTGCAAGGTCCTAATTTCAAAGAAGAAGAAGAAGGAGGAGGAGAAGAAGAATCTTAATGTCTTGATGATGATGATGATGATGATGATGATGATGATGATGATGGGGAGAATATCTACCACTGAGTTTCTTTTTTATGTATCTGTACAGGGTCTACAGAGTCTCACTACATATGCCAGACTCATAGTGATCCTCCTGTTTTCAGCCTCCCAAGTGCTGAGATGATAGGCGTGTGCACCACATCCAGTCTCAATTGCCATCTCAGCATGCAGGGATTGAACCCAGGCCACTGCACTCTGCCTAAGAGGTGCTTTAGTCCACTGAACTATCCAGCCAGCCCTTACCACTGAGTTTCTTGAGAAGCAATATCTAAAGTAAGTCCCACTGCCAAAATCAAGCATCCCAGCCCCAGGAATCCAGAGACCCACTACCAGTAATTCTGGTCATGTGAGTCGCAGTAGGATTCATGAGCTCGTGATTGTATAAGCCACTCCTTCTCCCCACATCCAAGTGGCTCTGTTGGGGTTCCTAAGAGCCAGACACTCAGGGAAGCTGCTCTCCAAATTGGCCAGCTGTCTATCTGATGAACCGTCTTCACTGCACCCAAAGCACTTCTCGTGAAGGAGGCTGTGATTCCAACTCCAAGGTCATTCATGGCTAAGCAGCGGCCAGGCTGTACCCTAGGAAAGTGGGCCCAATATACATCTCCCAAATCCAATCTGCAACAACAGGCAGTGTTTCAGTACGGCTGGGAGAAGCGCAGACAAATGGCCATGTGAAGCCAGGCATCCCTCAAGGAATTTAAATGGGTCAGGAACTCTTAAAGAATTTAAATGAGCATGAAATAGGTATAGAGGGTTTTCTGGGCCAATATGCAAGCCAAATAGTAAATAACTATTTTCAGCACTGAGTTTGGTTGGCAAATTTGCATATACATGTGATGCCCTGCGTTTCTATTTTTACCATGTAAATCTGCAATCTGCAGAAAGAGCCTCGTGCCTCTGTGGAAAGCCAAGCTCAGGCTGGTGGCTGGGAAGAGCTGATTTTCAGTCTCTCTGGACATGGAGTTCTGTATTTTAATGAGTCCAGCTAAGAGCAGAGAGATGGGCAAGAAAGAGAGGGGCTGCCCTGAAGAACTTGTGTCTCAGGTGGAGCCTTTGTAGTACCAAGGAGATTTTGCCGGAAGCAAAGCATTCAGGCCTGAGAAACGGAAGTTCAAGTGGAAAGTTTGACATTTTGCTGTGACATTAGCCTTGCACAGCTTCTCAACCTTTCCTAAAAAGCTATCTCTGTTCTTGCTGACCTATGATAGTCACCATGTCATTGTGATGCTTATGTTCACTGTGACAATGGCCTTTAGCCTGGACAAGCCTCTGCACAGCCAAAAATATTTTAGCCCTTTCCTTCAAATCCTTTACTTTTTGATGTCAATAATGAGCTAGGGTTAAGACTTGGGATTAGAGTCATATTGTTCATTTTTATAGTACTGGAAATTGAACCTGAGACCTTCCCACTGAGATACAGCCTCTGAGTCCCTTTTTATATTTTTATATCAAAACAGAGTTTGAGTAAGTGGCTAACTTGTTACTGGAGGTCCTGACCCTTGTGATCCTTCTGCCTCAGCCTCCTATAGTGTTGAGATTACACATGTGTCACTCTGCCTCGCTGGGGCACTTTTCTTAATGTCTTAATTTATATGCCTAGAGTGGGGCTGCCTCTTGGGTGCTTTGTAGTTGTCCTAAAGGTCTCCCTAAGGATGACTTTACCAAATGAGCACATGTGTTCTAGCCTTTGCATCCTCCTGCTGCAAGACATGTCTTCACCTGTCTGTGCTTCAGGAACATGTACAGGTGAGAGGAAAGAACCCATCTTCCTTCACTCCAAATCCTTGTGGAAAGAAGGGAGCACCTTCTGCTCTTGTGGGCTCCTAAGCACTGGAGGATCCACTGGTTTCCACTGAATTACTACTTAGTACCAGCAATGTCTAATCACAGGCTTGCCACAAATGGCACAAAATTAGCTTCATTAAAATATCTCGTAGTGCAGGACCATGGTGAGTGCACACTGCCATCCAAAGGACCCTTTCCATCCATGTCACTGCTTGGGAGCTTTGGGGAGGTGCAGGATGGTTGCACGTAGATGGCTGACGGGCAGAGGGAGGGGTCAGCACCCCTCCCTCTTGGGGATGGGTACTTCCAGTGAGGAGGGGGAGGGGATTCACCTGTGTTTCCCCAAGCCTCCAGAGGCACCCCTCAAGCCAAGATGGGGAACACAGAGGACGATGTGGCCTGCACTCTGTCCTTTCCTCAATTTCACTTTGAGAAAACACTGCTTCCTTTGTCAGAACTAAACCTAAGTGGATAATGATCACTGGGCCCTCGGGTGTGGCTGTTCAGAAACTACCGGACACTTGCCACAGCTTGGAAGACTTGCCAAATGAGTTTTTCAAGAGATATTTTTTAAAACACCTATGAAAGTACGTGCTTTCCTTTCTCTTAGTAATTGGAAAAATATATAAATGAATGAAGGAGATACATAGAGAGCTTTGGGACTTTAAGTTAAGCGTTTGGAGCCTTTTTACAATGTAAAGATTTATGCTTATAGTACTCCAGAATAAAGAGAAATTTTTGCCAATTTTAAAGAGCTCTTAAAATGAATAAATTGCAAAACCCTTGTGCAAAATTCAGCACCTTTGAAATGTTCTTATTGGGAACAAGTGAGCAACTTTCTTCCATCTAATGTAACATGAGATAGTTCTCTAGAACAGCAGCTTCTTTGGCTCATTACTGAGTTGAAAAGAAGACCTCACTCATATCTTAGACAAACCCATCAGTCCATACACTTCCCCCATCTATCCATCCATCCATCCATGTCATAAATAGATGGAGGACATCCACACTTCAGCCTGTTCTATTGACCGGGGTACAGAGGTGAATTGGAGACCTTTCCTAGTAATAGTTTTAACAGCTGGCACTCAGGATCTGATACAACAGATCCATGCCTGGTCCCAACTTAGCATTTGTGGGTCTGACCTTTGTGAGCAGCCTAGTGCTTTGTGACTTCATGATCTGTCGGGTTTCAATGCTGCCTGAGTTTGAATGATCCCTCCATGAAACTAGTGAGCAAGGGAAATATAATCTTTAAATCCATGAGCGAGCTTAGTGGGCAGCCCAGGGTGCACCCTGAGATGAATTTTATGGTTTTCCACCTGTAATAATTCTCATCAAGGGAAATGTACTGCTCTGTGGGGTATGATGCCACCCAAAGAAAACCACCTGCTGGTGCTAGTTGTGGAACAGACAGTAAATATGCCTCCTTACAGTCTGGATGGGAGAGATTATATGACAAGCAGAGACTGAGTAAGTTGAGAATTTGAGCACAAGCTCCTTACTGACTTCAAAGGTCTTCTTTAACTAGGGAGTGGTTTACCCTGCTACCACAGCCTTTGCAGGAGTTATGAATTTGGAGACATTATAAATACTTGGTGCCTGGACCTCCAAGTTGTAAAACCCTCTTCAGCTCAGCTGCCTCCTTTTAGGCCCTTAATATTTGGCTTTTCCTTTGGGTGTGGGAGGGGTACCAGTGTTCAAATCTCAGTGATCACTGAAGTACTACTGTCTTTCCTGTCTCAAAGGTGAAAATTAATCTCCTGAGCTCAGACATCTTTCCGGTCCATGTACAAGATGTCGCCTTGGTTTTCCCTCCCCCTAGGAACCTCCTGTGCCCAGGTGAGGCTCACATCTGCTTCCTGGGAGCCACAACCACTTGCCTTTCCTAGATAGTCTTTCTGAACTCAAGGACAGGATCTTCTACCCTTTTCTGTTGGGAGATCCTTATCCTGGCATTCCAGGAGGTGACCATTTTCCACCTTCTTTTTTGATTTCTGTTCACCATGGAACCCCAGACTCCAGGACTCCTGTTGGCTTATCCCAGAACAAGGCATCCTGGAGTGAGGTTGATGATTAGGAACCTCGTAATGGTTGCTGTCTTTCACAAACAGAAAAGCAATCTTTCCAACAAGTACACCAAGGGAGAGTATGTGTCATGCTGTAAGGGATTGCAGTGAATTTTCTTCAGCACAGTTCTTTGAAGAGTGATCTTTCTCCATGTGCTTGAGCTGGGATTTGATATACAAACAAGCAAGGCCCAAAACTCCTCACAAGAGCACACCTAATGGCATAAAGCAAGGGTCCTCTCATCACTACTAAGTGCTTCATGGCTTTCTTTTGATTTGCTATACCGATGACCTCTCTTATTAAACTTGGACTGTGTCTTCCCCCCAGGGGATCCCTTTGATCATCTCTGGTATCTCATCCCCCTCTTTGCTTTTGCTTTGGGTTTAGTGTTTATCCAACACAGTTCCCTCATTTTACCTTCTCCCCTTCTCTTCATGTATCTGGACTACTGGGTAAATGTGTGTGCACATTTTCTGGCCTCTCTCCTATCTCCGTCTTCCCTCCTGTCACCTCTGGATGACATTCACCTTCTAGTTCTTTTCCTCTTCCTCCACCTCTCTGATCTCTTCTCCATCCTTTCTCTGTTTTGTCTTCCTCCTCCTTTCTTTTCCTTTGCTTCTTCCCTGCAAACACTAATTTGGGAGACGTGTGCCATTCTCGCCACAGCTGGGATGGCACAGTTGGACTGGTGGGAGGGTGGTCATGGTGGGGCCACCAGGAAGCAGGATGGGAGGTGACTCTCATGTCAGCGGAGTAGTCTAGGGAGTGAGAGACTGGAAGGAGTAGGGAGCAAAGCAGGGGACATAGGCGGCCCCAGTTGGAGTTGGGTCTCAATCTGACTCCATGGGAGCTCTAGAATGTGGCAGATACACGGTCATGGGGGAAGAGGACTGGGGCCTTTGACTACCCCAGGCCAAGAGATGACTGCAGGCTGTCCAGAGGGAAGGTCATAATTGCAGGCATTTTTAAATGAGGCAGCTCTGATGGCCACTGCTTTTTCTTGGCACATGTGGCTGAGCCCCAGGAGAGGGGAAAGAGAAGAGATCAGTGCAAGCCCTGGTAAACAGCCTCTGAACACTGTACCAGTAATTCAGCCACACTTTCTGTCAAATCCACCTCCAAAATCAAGCTCCTTATCTTGCCCCCGAATCTGCCAGCTTTCCCTCAAGGGCCAGCTTAACTCAAGAGAAGTCAGGACTGGCTTTCTTCTCCAACTCCAGCCCTGTTGTGTCTTTTTCATGAGTTACCCCACTGTGATCACCTCCCCACCCAAGATGCATTAGCTGCCCAGGTACTTGTGGGTGGCCTTAGGAACCTTCATGCTATTTCTATCAACCATGTTCAGAGCTCATTTGTTAGAGGGGGAACTTCTCTTCCTCATTCTTGTTTCTTTCTGTGTTGAGAGCATTTGTTTGAAGATTTGTGTTACCATGGTCCATTATTACCAGTACATGGGCCTCACTTGCTCTATTGTCCAGCTTCACCTGCTCCCCAAACCATCTCCTCCTGATCTGATTCGAGCATATCCTTCCCCACTGCATGAGGAACACCCGGGGCCACAGATATGTACCCACTGCAGTCATCGGCTGGGCCGTACTTTGGGTCACTAGGAACCTGGAACTCCCTCGTGCAGTCCCTTCCCTCCTCCATCATCTGCCTAAGAGGCCATGGGCAGTGTGTGCCCCTGGGTTGATGGGTGGTCACAAGCTGCTGTGAACCCATAGGGAGAAAGCTATACAAAAAGCTGGACATTCAGACTGGCCATGGAAGACCTGTCCCAGGTTAAAGAATGTCCAACTCAAGTCTACCTGGGAATTCAAATTAGTTCCTTACCTGGAACTGAATCTCTGAAGCAGTCATAAGTTAAGTTAAAATGTGGTCAGGCTAGGTTGGGAGCACCAAAGTCAAGGACTGGGAGCCTTATAAGAACACACACAGGTGCAAGGGGAGAAGACAGAGGCAAACGCCATGGCCACCACCCAACGTATGCTGAGGATTACCAACTACCCGTACAAATGTGCCGTAAAGGCCAGGAGGGCATCTTTGTGGTGTCGGAGAGAGTTTAGCCCTCCAGACACTGAGATTTCAATTGCCAGCCCTCAGAACTGAGCACCAAATAAAAAATTTGTTCTAATAGTATTTGTGGACAGGATATCATGTCTGCATCTTGTACTATGAATAACCACTAAGAAGACAACAATATGCAATGTAGTAATTATTGAAACTGTCCTACCAAACAATTTTAAAACTGTCTCATTGCTATTTGTTTCTCAAAATCATTAAAAAAAAAAAAAACAAACAAACTACTTTCCCCCATAAAAAAAGAACTGAGCAACCATATGTCTCCCTTAAGCCTCCCTTTGGCAAGAAGCCCTGGGGCACTGGTTGAACAGTGCATAGGAGACCCATCATGGTGGGAGGACAGCTGTAGGTGAGGATGCCCCCCAGCTAGCCTGTGCTTTGAGGTTCTTTCTTTTTTCTTTTTTGATTGATTATTGGATATAGGGTTTCATCATGTAGTTCAGACTCTTAATGATCTTCCTGTCTCAGCCTCCTCAGGGCTAGGATTATAAATGTAACCATTATGCATGGTTTAAAGGTGGCACTGTGGATCTGGAGCTTTGGGGCCGGCATGACTGCAGTACTGGGGATTGAACTCATGTCCTTGTGCTTGATAAACAAGGTTTAGACTTCCAAGGTGTATCTCCAGCCTGAAAAACTATTTTAATTGAATTGTTGTTGTTGTTTTTCATGGTACCAGGGATCAAACTCAGGACCTTGTGTTTTCCAAGTAGGTGCTTATGTTGCTGAGCTATCTCTCCAGGCCCTGATTTGCTTGAAGAATTCCAGAGATTTGAAAACTTTTGACTGATGTCACTGTAAAATGTATCTTGTTTTATTTTTATTTTAAAGAGAAGGAAAAAAAAACAATAAAATGATGCAGAATAATACTTTTTTGCATAAGAAGTATTTGCAAAATAAAAAGTATTTGCTCAGATCACCAGATACATACAAAACTACTGCTAGTTTTTTTTTTTTTGTAACTAGCAGTAGTTTTGTATGTATCTGGTAATACATACAATATAACTGCTAACTGTTCCTTTCAGTAAACTAATACTAATTAGGGGTAAAATTATCTTAGTTATCTTTTTTTTTTTTTTTTTAAAGACGTATTTGGTACAGAGTCTCACTAAGCAGATCAGATTCACAGTGATCCTCCTGTTTCAGCCTCCTCACTGCTAGGATTATAGGCATGCTCCACCACGCCCGGATTCAGAGGCTGGCTGAGCACACCCTGGGATGGAGCCAGTGTGATATTCGGTAACAGGGATTGAACCTTGGCCCTGTGCTTGCCTAATCAGGAACTTAGTTGGCTGAGCTATCTTACCAGCCCTATCTTAGCTATCTTGTATGTATATATACACATCTTGGTTTTTATCCTTCCCTACTTTCTCTTTTCCCTCCTCCAGTTGTTCTTTGCTTTTGAGCAGTTTCTTTCCCTTCCACAGTATCTGTTGTACCTCTTAGATCTTACTTACTCTTTCAGATTCTTACACTAGGAAGAAAGTATAATGTTTACACAGGTGATTCTGATTTACTTCATGGAAGAGTATGGTTTCTAGTTGCATCCATAGAAGTCTCAAGTTACCTGTACCAAATACATTAAAAAAAGATAGTTAAGGTAATTATACCACTAATGAGTAAGAAAGTTCGTGCTTATATTGTTTGATCAGTTTTGTATGCCTGTATCTGGTAATCTGAGCAAATACTTTTTATGCAAAAAAGCCTGAGGGATCACTTGGCAGACTAAGCACCTCCTTAGGCAAGCGCAGGGACCAGGGTTCCATCACCACATGCTGCACTGGTCCTGTCCCTGGGTGCTCTGAGCCAGCCACTGAGTCTGGGCGTGGTGGTGCATACCTGTAATCCCAGCACTGGGGAGGCTGAAAATAGGAGGATCACTGCAATTATAAGTGGTAATGAGAAGCTGTATCAAAAAGAAGAAGAAGGAGGAGGAGGAAGAGGAGAAGGAGGAGGAGAAGGAGAAGGAGAAGGAGAAGGAGAAGAAGAAGAAGAAGAAGAAGAAGAAGAAGAAGAAGAAGAAGAAGAAGAAGAAGAAGAGAAGGAAGAGGAGGAGAAAAAGAGCAGGAGGAGAGAAGGAGGAACAGGAGGAGGAGGAGAAACAGGAGAAGGAGGAGGAGAAGGAGGAGAAGGAGAAAGAGAAGAAGGAAGAAGAAGAAAAGAAGGAAGAGGAGGAGAAGAGGAGCAGGAGGAGGAGAAGGAGGAACAGGAGGAGGAGAAACAGGAGAAGGAGGAGGAGAAGAAGGAGAAATAGAAGAAGAAAGAAGAAGAAGAAGAAGAAGAAGAAGAAGAAGAAGAAGAAGAAGAAGAAGAAGAAGAAGAAGAAGAAGAAGAAGAAGAAAGTAGAAGACGATTAGAAGAAATTTCAACTTTATCTTTCTTGCTAGCTGAGTAGTACTTTTATTTGTGGCTTTTATTAGCCAAGACATGGGTTGTCCTCCTGGTCTGGTCCTCAGAACCAGGGTGAGCTGCCAGAAACCTTTCTTCCCTGGCACTGATGCAGACTGCTACTGACCAGAAGTGTGCTCAGGGAGTGGTCTCTGCTGCCAACACAGGCAACCAGTGTAACCTTTTGTGATTCTCTCAAAAGTTTTTCCCCACTTGCAAGGGTTGAAGGTCCCTCAGGGTTAGTAGGGCGGGCTGCTTATCACACTGCTGGTCTTCCTGTCACTTTGCTGACAGGGACCTCAGCTTGTCAGAGGAGCATCACCGGGTGGTGACAGGCATGGAAACCACACTTTGGGGCAAAGCTGCAAGAGCACCCACTTGCTCCAAATTGTGTCCTGGGCAAGCCCCTCTGATTTGTAACATTTTCCAGCTAGTGTCACTGAGACCACCCTTAGATGAAGAGAAAACAGGGAGGAGTCCCCTGTCACCCTGGGCTCTTCCAAAGCATTCTCCACATAGTTCCCTGTCATCCCAGGGAGCTCTGGACTCTGAGGATTAAGAGTACCAAACCAACCCCGTGTTGTGCAGTGAGGAGGCAGAGCCGGCTGGGCCTGGTGCTTGCTTTCAGAGACCTACAATGTACTAAGTCTGTCAGGTCTGAGCCTCTGAGAGGCTCTCAGCTCAGAGGCCCCCTCTCTGGCCTCTTCCCACTGCAGCCTAGGATCCCCAGCAGCTGGCACCTCCTGTTCCCCATCCATTTCCACCTCTGTACCCCCAGCCCTGTAACCCTTAGCTGGTAGAGCACTGGCCCCCACAGTGTGTGCTCATAGGAGAGCCAGGGCTCAGATGGTGCACCTGGAGCTGCAGACCCCTGGGCGCCCCTGCACAGGGGTGGAGCCTGTGCAGTGGCCTCATCTCCTCCTCCTACAGGCAGGCATTTCACTCACTCAGGAGGACCGAGGGGCTCACAGAGACACTGCCAGGATCCTGTGCAGAGTGGGTGGGGGTAACAGCCATGGTGAGGGAACACTTGCCTGCTCCTATTTCCTACTCCTGCAACCTTGGAGAACCCCTCCCCTTCCTGCTGAGCCACTGCTTTCCTCTACTGGAACACTCTGGGAGGCTGAAGCAGGAGGATCACAAGATACAGCCCAGCCTGGGTGACTTTGTGATTAAAAATTAAAATCATCATCATCATTTAAAAAAAAAAGACATGCTGGGATATAACTCAATACAGTTTTTTAAATAATTTATCTGGTTCAGGGTCTTGCTAAGTGGCCCAGACTCATAGTGATCCTCTTGTCTCAGCCTCCCCAATGTTAGGATTATAAGCATGTGCCAACACACCCAATTTTGGTGGTTGGCATGGTGCATCCAGAGTTCCAGGACCAGCATGATGTACAGTACCAGGGACTGAACTTGGGTCCTTGTGCTTTCCAGGTAGGTGCTTAGACTACCCAGCTATCTCCCCAGCCCCAAGCTTTTTTAAAATATGTGGACACAGAGTTGTACCAGGGGAGTTGGCGGTGAGAACTGAGGGTCCACAGAAGGAAGTATGACCTACTTAGTCCACACTCACAGAGAACAATGCTCAGGATCCCACAGGATCTTCCCCCTGCTCTAGCCCCACTGCTTTTCATGGCCTGTGTTCTGCTACTTTCTTTCTTTCTTTCTTTCTTTCTTTCTTTCTTTCTTTCTTTCTTTCTTTCTTTCTTTCTTTCTTTCTTTCTTTCTTTTCTTTCTCCCTTTCTTTCTTTCTCCCTTTCTCTCTCTCTCTCTCTCTCTCTCTCTCTCTCTCTGTAAGGAGATTAAATAAACCCAGAGCCACATCCTCCATCCTTTCTCTGTTTTCTTTTTTTTTTGTTTTAAGACACAGTCTCACTAAGGTGGAAATTACCCAGAGTGGGCTGGAGCTTGAGATCCTCCTGTCTCAGCATCCCAAAGTGGCCAGCTTCCAATCAGTAGGTTCTGCCTCTGCCCAAGACTCAGGGAAAGGCCAGGTGGCAGAGCCTAGGGGCAGCAAGCAGGATGGCAGGAGCCACCTCCTCCGCCTCCTGTCCCTCTGGCAGGGCAGATCCTCATTTGGGTATTGCAGGGGCCTCCTGACTATGCAAGTCACATCGTGAGCTTGGTTTCTGAAACAGAGTCTGTCCTACCCACAAAACCCTGAAGCCTCCGCTCGTGCAGGCTATAAACAGCCCTTGTACTCTCAGACGTGGCAAAAGCTCACTTGAGGCTGCCAGTTCACTCCAAAAGCTCAGCTTGAAAGTCAAGGGCCTCTCAGTTCTGAACACAGACACAGAAATGATGCTTTAGTGTAGGAAAGAGTTGATGGAAGAGCAAGCTAGAGGATTTTCGAAGAGTGAAAACAATCTTGGAATGAGATCTTGTGTGCTGCTATTTCCTCTCTCTCAGGAAGACATCAGGATTTGACTTCCAGAAGGAAGAATGCAATGATTTCCAGGCCTGTAGTGTTTATGCTCAGTATTTATTTTCATTCAAGGAGTAGGAGAGTTGGGAACCACAACTCAAGAATGCTAAAGATTCATTTTTCTCCTTGAAAGGACATGTTGAACCTAATCGTCCACACACTGCGTGGTCCTCTTCTACCCACATGGTCTTTGATCTTACAGCAGGCAGCAATCTAAGCACCCCTCCCTGGTCTCCATTGGCCTGCCCTGTTCCTGTAAAAGGAAAGGTGATTTGCGTCGCGGGCTGCTGTTTTCTAATGTTTTCCAAGGCCTCCTCTGGTCATCCAGGACAAGGCAGATTTACAGGCTGCCGCCTTGAGATTTCAATTGAGGAAGCTGAGTGGGGCCCAGGAAGCTGCATTCTTAGCAAATACCCCCCCTCTCAGAAGTGTTTCACTCCACATACCACAAGTACAGAGTCTCCTATGGGCCCGAATGAGAAGATGTCCTACCTAGACTTCCTCTAAGTGGTTGAGTTGAGTGCCATTTGTGTGCACATAAACTTTTATTCCAAAAAGCTATCTCTAATTTTATAAATGAAGAAACCATAGCTCAGAGGTATTAGATAACATGGTAAGGCACAAGAAACTCTACTAGGGTCTGCACAATTCCTAAAAGCTATTACTACTTTATCTCCCAGGGGAAAAGAAAATGCTTTCCTGCTCTATCAATAGATCCCATAGCAATAGGACTCATCTCAGAGAGTTAAAGAAGATAATTTTAGGTATAGCTATGTGAAAATGCTGACATTCAACCATTTGTAACCTATAAAAACAGCAGTTTCATTTGGGTTAACCTCGTAATTGTTATGTGCTTGCTATGGAGACTGGATCCAAGGCATTACTCAGGCAAGAGTCAAGCATGAGAGGGGGCTGCTGTGCGTAGAACTGTGTCCCACTCAAATGGTATATTGACCTTCTAAATCCTGGTACCAACGTATGGGACCTCATTTGAAAACAAGATCTTTGCAGATGTAGTAAAGTTCGTATAACTGATGTGCTTATAATGAAAAAGATGTAGACACACAGGCAAGTGGAGAGGGAAATACCAGAGAGCCGGAGGCAACACTAGAGGGATGCAGCCACAAGCAAAGGGAATCGAGGACAGTTAGCCACCACCATTTTTTTTCTCTGAAGACCCCAGATATCTTCAGAGAATGCATATACAGCCTCCCAACACTTTGATTTCAGAGTTGTGGGCTCCAGAAGTGTGAGAGTAAATTCTTGCTGTTTCATCTCACCTGGTTTGTGGTCTTTTGTTGAGGAAATTAACATAGAGGCTTTATCACTATCATTCTCCAGGACACCACCATACCACCAGAAGAGCCCTAGAACCCAACATGGCGCACACAGTCAGAGCACAAGCAGCGCCCTCTGCTGGTGCTGGTGGGCAAGGCCAAAGCTGCCCCCAGTATGTACTGGTTGTGGACACATTCAACAGATTGGTTTGGCTTCCATCCAAAATTTTTAAAAATCCTTTGATGGTGCACACACATTTGTGATTTTCGATGCTTTCCCAAGCTCCCTCTGGCTTGTGTAATGTAGGCTTCTCTCCAGGGAAATATTTCAAGAGACAGAAAGACGGAAAAATGGTGGCCACAGAATCCTGGGTAAACATAAGCTCCTTTCATAACCTTCCTTTCCTGGATGACAGATCTGCGGTTGGGGCCCCCAAATTCCAAGGTGGCCTTCTTCAAAAATTCATGTGGATGAGCTTGAAGGGTCAATGACCTGCTATATAAAAATCCCCTAAATGCGCAATCTTCCAATAGTACTCAAAGGCTGAGACAAAAATCCAAAAGTAGACCCTATGGTCTTTGTCAAATTACTTTTCAATCAGTTCGAGGTTTCCAGTGCCCTGTGTTTCAGTTTTTGCAGAATTAAACTTCACTGTGGTTCCTTCCTTACCATCCTCCTCATTAAAGATGGAAATGGAAAATCATAGTGCTATAAGTATGCTGGTTCATGGACAAATTTTCTAAATGAAAGAGCAGATGATGGGACAGAATCTTTAAAGTCTGGATTATTTAAAACCATGAGTTTATGTAGGTATAATCTGGTCTCTGAGATTTGACCCCCTTTTCTCAATAGGCTGAATTTTGGGCAAATAACTTTACCAATCTTTTCCTCAATTTACCCATGTATAGGAAGTCAATGCCATCAGAATGGAGCATTCAATGAGTAATGAACGAAAAGAGTCTAGCACAGTGATTTTCTTGTAAGTTTTGAATAAATATGAACTATTACTTTTACTTGTAAAGATGAATACTCTTATGTTGCTTATTCCATATGTCAGAAATGTGACTATGTGTGCAGTATATATTGCTTTGTAACTCAGAGAGTTTAGGCAACATAGCCAGTATCATATTGCTATTAATCTCTCATGCGTGAATTTAAGCCATAGGGAATCCCAAGATCCTTACCCTTTCTTCTAAAGCAAGGTAGGCAGCTGAGAATATGTTGCTTTGAAATGCAGTCCCTCGTGTGAAGGGGATCCTTTGTACTGAGCCTTACAATGGTATAGTGGCCTGCCTGCCTGCCTGCCTGCCTGCCTGGGCAGTGGCGCAGTTGAGGTTTGGAAGGAGCTCCTAATAGCATGAGCTCTATTCCTTGGGCTCCAAAACTGACCTACATGAGGGTGAACTCTGGGTCCCACCGACCAGCAGGGTCACTTTCTCTCCACAATTAGCTTCTCACTTGGACTGATGGCTCTGACACCTATGTGCTCTCAACAGAGTCTTTAGCATAAGGCCCAAGGCTGATTTGCACTTGGGCTTTCTGGAAAACTTGGGCAGATTCCTGGTCCTTTCCTACATTTTCTGGGATGGGTCTCAAGGGGTAAGCCAGATAGCTACATTTTTAACTAGTGTCTCTGCCCATGTCCATGAATCTATGAACCATAGATACAGCCACTACTATACTGTTTCTCTTCAGACCAGAAGGGAATAAGCTTTTCTGATAAAAGCTAGACAGGGAAGTGCATGAAATCCAGTTAGATCCTACAGACATCCAGATATAGAAAAGCAAATCCTGGACCCTCCAAGGTGCTCACAGCCTAATCCCACCACCTGCAAGTCTTCCTGGCGAGGGGCATCCAAGGTTGATATGAACATCAAGGGTGCTCTTTGCTGCTCTTAAAATGGAGAGAAGAGCCTGGATTACCTGGCATGGTGCAATGTAACTGCAAGGTGCCCTTCCTCGTGGAAGAAGGAGCTCAGAGTGGCTGTGTGAACATGCAGACACAGAATGTGAATATAGAGAAAGGAGTTTCAATCTAAAGAATGGGAGGGAAGCCCTTGCAGCAGGGGAAGGCAAGGAGACCAGTTCTCACCACCTTGGTCCATTCTATTGTCACAGGATGGCAGAGACTAGGCCATGTGTGAAAATATAGTTTCATTCTTACCACTCTGGAGGCTGGGAATCCCAAGGTTGAGGAGCCTGTATCTGACGAGGGGTTTCTTTTCCATCAACTCATGGTAGAAGGCTTAAATGGCAAGAGGAAATAGGAATTCAACCCTCAATCATAGCAAATCACACTCATCAGAACTAACCCAGTATTGTGACAACAGCATTAGTGCGTTCATGAGAGCAAGGCCCTCAGGATCTGAGCCTGTTAGGTCCACCTCCGACACTGCTGCCTTGGGAATTAAGTTTCCTACACATGAAACTGGGGGGAGTATATTCAAACTGTAGTACCCCCTAGAATCTTTGTGAGAAACACAACATTGCGTTTGACGCAGAGTCCCAGTGAGGGCTATTGCCTATAGAAATGTAAATATACTTGATTCCCGGTTCCAAGATAGATAGATAGATAGATAGATAGATAGATAGATAGATAGATAGATAGATAGATAGAATAAGATAAGATAAGCTAAACAATTGAAATGGAAGTGTGTTTGTATCATTTTAAGCCACCACATTTGTGGTTCTGTTATGGCACCAAGGACTCTAGCATGCCAGAGTGAAATGGAGAGTGGATTTTGAATGCTCATCCTAAATTATGATCTTCCTTCTCCCAGCAATGTCTGAGCCCAGAGGCTGGATAAACCCCTGCAGAGACCAAGGGGTATATGGAGTTACGGCCAGAGGGGCTGGGAGGAGAGATCAGTTCTGTTTCTCCCAAGAGTCTATCTAAATGTACCTTAAAAGCCCTGCAAGCCAATAACACCACAAAACAAAACAGAATAAAAGTGCTTCAGCTTCAAGGCACTGTACTATTGACAACTCCAGAAGAATGATATTCTGACTTTGACCCATTTCTTACACTTGTGTTTCTGTCACTTAGGACTTTGAGTTATTGTGGATTGCATGAGATTCAGAAGAAGAGGGAAGAATTTAGTAGCCTCCACTAAATTCAGGGTCTCTGATTACACTCTGCCTGGGACCCATCAGCCAGGCTCCAGCCATGAGAAATGGGTGGATAAGCAGCTAGAGCCCAGGAGCTGGGTCAAGACAGAGGGTAGCAGATGAGGACACGGGATGAGGTAAAAATCATAGTTGGGGGCTGCCCTGTGTGGGTCTGTGGAGGGGGCTGTGTTGAGGTGTTAGAGGGCTATGATGTGAGTGAAGAAGTGTGTGACTTGCTTGAACTCAGGGCCCGTAGATCTTGCTGCATGCTAGGGTCTTCTCCGAAGGCTCTCAGCCACCTTCCATCTACCCTAGACCTCAGGAAGTATACAGACAGGCGCAGGCATGTGATCAGGAGTGGAAGTTGCCCAGCTTCAACTGTGGTCTTGTTCATAGTGGGTTGGTGACAGAGCTAAAGGCCCCCCACCGCCCCTGTGGATGCACTTGGCAGTGGAGACGCCCACTGGGGCCCCAGGAAGCCAGCTGGCTGCTGAAAACCAGCGACACACCCGTCTCAGTCTGTTGCTCTTGGGCCAGGACTCAAGGGGGCTTAGGTTTCTGCACTTTTCATGTGGCGGCTTTCAAAAGCGGGACCCACTTGAAGTGGTTTGGGTTTGACTCCTTGCCGCCTTGGGTGTCGCAGGCTGTGCCACTCAACGCTTCTGTCCTGAGTGTGCTCCTTCCAAGGAGCCCAGACAGGCCACATCAAGCCAAGCTCTGTCATCAGAGAATTCAGGCTGCCTGCCACTCACTTATAGGCAGAGTGCTCAGTTACTCCAGTCCCATCCCCCAGCATGGGCTCGCACATGCCCATCTGTCTGCTAGAACAAGCCCCCCATTGTCAGTCTGAAAAACCCTATCTGCAGAATTCAGAGGCCTCATCTCTCCTTCTTTCCATACCCTGTGCAGGCCCCTACTTCGCTCTAGGAGTCTGCTGGAGGACACTGGGGGCCTTCTCTCTTCGTTTCACACTTCCAGGCAGCAGCCTTCCCTGGTGTGGCTGGGCACTTGTCTTTTTCCTGGTCTCTACCAAGCTCTGCAATGCTCCATTTACCCCACATTGGAAGGAAATCACTCAGTCCCTTGGGTCAAAGGGGGAAGGAAGCCAGACGGATGACTCCAGCTAAAACCCTACAGAGAGGTCCAATCATGCTCCATCTCATGATTCCGAGTGACTCCTCACTTCAGCCATTGTGTGATGGTGGTTCTTCATCAACTTCAGAGATCTTATCTGTATCAGTAGACCTGTGTCTACTTTCACAGTAGGCTGTGAAAATGAGTGTTCCAGGGTCCACGGCTGTGACCCCAAGGCTGTAGTCAGTCACAGGCTGACTACCCCTTGTGTGCACATAACTGGAAAGTGAACAATTCAACCTCTTTATTTTATAGCAAGAGAATTCCAACCCAAGTTTTCCTGACTTACCAGATGTCACTGTGTAGTCCTGCTGCACAGAATAGCCTCTTTTATGTTATGAGATTGAAAGGTATTTATGTACCTTGGGAGACTGGGAAATCTTATAGGACAGAATCTATGAAGGTTATGGGCCTTTTGAGGTTCCCTCTCCCCTGTTTGTAAATGAAGAAGCAAGGATCCAGGCTCTCACTTCAAAGCTTTGGCATGTCTCTGCACTCACAGGTTAGTGTGGGTGTGCACATGTGTGTATATATGTGTGGGGTGAGGTGCCCAGAACCATCCAAGCCAGGACACTTGGAGTTACTAGATGAATGACATCAAGGTGAGGTCTCCTCCTGGGAAATGGAAGAGTGGAAAGGTGACAGATTCTAGACTCTGCCTCAGAAGGAAAACTGATGCTTAGACACCTCAGGTGAGGGGCTCGAGGTTTCACAGACTCAGGCAGGAATCAGTGCTCTCAGGTCTTGCCATCTTCTCTGTCTTTCATCCCCACCCCTGAACTTCAGGCTCCTCTTCCTTGCCAAGGAGGCCACTTGGGACTCTCAGTACCATGTCATACCCATCACCCTTAGCCCAGCAAAGCCAAGGTCTCTGCCATCCTGAGTCAGCATGTGGAGTGCTGAGTAGGGGATGCTCTCTGCAGGCACTTGCTCGGGAAAGTTCCTGTTCTCCAGGGTCTTTCTATGGCTTTTGTGTCCCTCAGTTCCTGAGGCCCTTGGGCTCCTGTGACCCCACAGCTAAGGACAGGTGACTCAGAACATTCGTACAGGCAGAGATCTTGTTCCTTCCTGGGAACTGTAGTCTTTCTCTGAATAAAGTCAGTGTTTTTGTTTCTTCAGAAATAATTGTTTTGAGGGTGTAGACTGACCTAGAATCACCATGCGTTTGCTCAGGACAGCACTGAAGCTCAGGTGGAACCTATCCTAGAGCCCACAAAGCAGAAGGATGTCCCTGAGCATGGACTTTGTCACATCCCTCTGTTTCCTTCTGTGGCATGGCCACCCCGCACCCCCTGCCAGTGTCATTTGCATGAGAGGAAGTCTGAGAAGCAGGGACAGCCCCAGCCTTGGAGTCACAGGCCACAGAGAAGGAAGATGAGCGAAAACTGGTTTTCCTCATTGTTCTGCTCTAGCCCCTGAAGTTCACCGGGGTTTCAGAAGGGCCATAGACTTTACCCTGACCTTATTTCTGCATGGGGGGGGGACCTCAGGAAGCCATCAACCACGACAGGGCTTCGATTTTTGTTTTGAAATCCTAGTGACAAAACAGGGGTTTTGGCTCACTTGAGACAGGAGCTGTGACTCGGGCCCCCACCCCACCCCTCCTGTACCCTCCCTCATGTACCAAGGAGAGAAAAGGGCTGTAATTGTGCTCTTCACAGGAAGGGAAATACACCATTAAGCCCTGAATCATAACCAAGTTTGAGTCACCGTGGAGCATGGGCTGCAGAAAGAAGAGGAGGGGTGCCTCCCATTGCTTCCATACTGGACTATATCACTGCCTCGCCTTTCACAATTTTTTAATCTTTTATTTATTTGGTACAGGGTCTCACTACACAGCTCAGACTCAGTGATCTTCCTGTCCCTTCCCCAGTGCTGGGATTATAGGTGTGTGCCACCACGCCTAGTTTCAGTGGCCAGCACTGCATGCCTGTGGTTCTAGGATTGGCAGGGCATGTAGTACCAGGGATCAAACCCAGGTCCTTGTGATTGCCAGGAAGATGCTCAAATGGCCAAGATGTCTCCCCAGACCTGCCTCACCACCCCCCTTTTTTAAAGAAAAAATTTGAAACAAGATCTCACTAAATTGCTAAATTGACCAAGCTAGGTTAGAACCTGTAACCCTTGTGCTTCAGCCTCCCTGAGTACTGGCCTCCAGCATGTCTTGGGTGACATACAGTGTCAGTAGGCACTCAGGACTATAGCACAGGGTAGTGATAGCCCTCAGGATTAGAAGAACACAGATTTTCTTTCCAGCAAGATTTGGGCAAGAAAAGACAGAATGAAACAGCAAAGCAACAAACTTGCAGAGCTCCTGATGTGGTACCCACTGATCAAGAAGAGGAGAGAGCTGCAAAGGCAAAATGAACTGAACAGATTGATTTGAGGCCACACAGCTGGTCAGTATCAGAGGCAGAAGGCCAATTGGAGAAGCCAATGACACTGTGAGCTTGCACACAAGCACATTCATAAAAGACAGACTGATTGATGATTGGCTGATGGATTGATTTTGACTGTCCCCGAAGCCCTGTGCTGAGATTTATCCCTCAGATTAAGGGTGCTCATGTGAAATGCATATCTAGACCAGGTGGCTTTCTTTGAAAACACCTCTGTGTTGCACAATTTCTCTTAGCCAAGAACCTGGGCTAATACATTCTCATACTTCGTTTTGGTTAGCCCAGGCAGGCTGCTCTTCCTTAATTTTAAGCAGCTCTGTGCCTGAAATCCTAGGTGGATGGTGTAACAGTATACAGTAGCCCCCATATGGGCTGGTACTGGTGACTTCGCCTGGGTACTAAGACCCCGGTGTGGTGCAAAGCCCTCACTGTGCATAATCTGGGCTCACTTCCATACTCGTTCTTGCTGTTCCCCTTTGACAGATGAGAAGCTTGAGGCTGAGTGCAGTGACACCTGCCTAATCTGTCCTGACTCTGCAGCAAGGCATGTGGATAAAGGACACCTACTGAGGGGTGGGGGTGCAGATCTGGTGATACAGTCAAGCTTATACATAACCAAAGGAAAGGATCCATTCTACAACCACTTCTTGGGAGGTGCCTTGTGCTGGGTGGTGTGTTAAAACCTAAAGATGAACCAGTCTCCAGGAAACCAGGAGGCCAGAGACATGGTCACCACACTACCATAGCGACCAAGGGCTGCTCTGCCTCTTCCCTCTCCCCATACGAACATCTCTCCTGTACTTGTTCTCCAGCAGGCTTGGAAGTGGGCTCATGCTCTCCCCTCTACCTATGGAGTACAATGTTCTGTTTCTCATGCAGTAGCTTTATGATACTCATAAAATGTCCTCACTTATACATGACTTTACTCATCCCACTCCACTTCTGCCCCAATGGTCCTTAATGGCCCAAGGTGAAACTCTGTGCTTTAGAAAGTGAATTTGTTGTGCAAGTGATGAAGGCTCACTGTTGCAGGAAAAGACAGACCTTGACCCTATGCGCAGAGCCACCTCCAGAGAGACAACCCTTCCAAGGGTCCTGTGCAGCCCCTGTTGCTTTTTCCTCTGTCGCCAACCTCTTTGTCTTCATCTCTGACTCTTCTGGTGTGGCCAGAGAGGTTATTCTTGTCTTGGGGGGGGGCATATCTGTGCTTTGGTTGTTCTCACTGCCCACCTTTAAGACCTTGTGTCCTAAGTGTTTTATCTGTTTCTCCCTTCGTCAATCCACCCAGGAGCTGATCGGTCAGATATGGAAGCCTAGGTGAAAGATAGAAGGGAGAAAAGGCTGAAGACCTTTTCATTGCTGTGACCCAGCATGGGAAATTGAGACCCAGATGAAAACATCCAAAAGATTCTGAGAGACGAGGCTGATGGTTGCACATTAAGGACAGCATGCAGGATTCAAATTCTATCTTTACACTTTGATTTTATGCCCTCTGTCTTACACTTGGTGACTTTATGATAAACAGAGGAATGTGTTCTCACGGAGCTGGCCAATGACAATAGCAAATCATTAAAAGCAGTAGTGACTCCATTTATGAGCATGTTATCCTCAGTGACACATGAGGAAACTCGTAGAGTTAGAAAACTTACTTGATCTTACAATCAGTTGATTTTCATAGCTTCCTGAAGAGTTTATTTCAGTGGAAGATCAAAGATTAGTCATAGGCAAATTCTGGTTCCCACAGTTTCCTTTTTTCAAAGTTTCCCCTTTAACCCTGTGGGTTCTTGAGCATCTCTTGAGAGTTTGGTACCAAATGAAAATCTAGGAAGGAGGCAAGAGGCACTTGCCTTTCCAAGGAAGGCAGTGGCTTTTCTCTTCAAGACCTAAAGCTGCCTATCCATGGCAATAAGGAAGAGGATGTTCCAGAATGCCCTCTTGGGTCAGGGAGACATGCTCTCACTGGGAATGGAGCACCAGCGAGGCCTTCCTGGAGGTGGGCTTGGCTTTCATTCCAGAAGATAACAACATTCTAAGGGTAAAGCCACTCCTCTGGCCAAAGTCAGTAACAGTTGTGTCTGCAGAATGACACACCTCAGTTCTCAGGTTCAAATCTTTCCTCTGTCATGTTTTCAGTGCCACAGTTTAGACAATTTGTTAACTTCATCAATAAAATGGGTATTAATGTAAATTGCTTATTTACAAAATGCACTCTCATAAAAGAGCTAGGAGGCTTTCCAGCTCACAGGCTTTCTCTATCTTTTTTCCATGACTAAGACAAAGACCTGAACTGCTATTGTGACAGTCTGTGCTACCCCTCTAGGCTTTGACTTTCTTTCTTGTTCAATTGTCACTGGAAGGAGAACCTTCCCAAAATCCTTTTCTCCAAGGATCCCCTTGGGCCTTCTTGCCCAGATACAAAGAGTGTGTTTGGTTTGCCTGTGGGTGATCTTCAATTTGAGCACATGAAAAGCTCATGCTTGGGTGTGGCTTCTGGTCTGAAGTGCAGAGTCAGGCACCAGCACTTTCTGGGAGTACTAGGCTTAAGAGGTCTGGGACCACCTTGACATTGCATCTGTAGACTAAGTTGTATCAACATGAAATCACTCATACCCACCTTTCGGTTCAGCTGCGAAGCTCTTGGTGAGTGTGTTATCACCAGAGAAAAGGCCCCATCATGGGATTGCCCTCCACCCCCACTGCATATCATGCATGGAACATTGACTTAGAGCCCCTTGGTTGAAGAAGCAGCATAGAAACTTCAGCTAAGTTGGCATGTGGAACAGGAAAAATAGAAAAAAGTGAAAAAGAGGCCCCTCGGCTCCAGGGGGAAGTTGTCAGGAAGAACCAAAGTCAGTTTCTAGCACTGCACCACCTGAGCACCATGGGGGATCCAAACTCTAATCAGCCCCAGAAATATAAGTTTTAGTGGAAAACACAATAAAGAACTGTGCTTTCCCTTGGGAGAAGCCGGACCTGGCAATCACATCATACCTCCTAAGTACCATTTTGACATATCTATAATTCTAGGTCATGTTTCCCACTTTTCTTGTCATCACTGGTGATAGGTTCCCTACTTCCATATCAAGAGGACTAAGGTGCATTTATGTGTCTCCAGCCCTGCTATGTATCCCAGGCTATGGTCACAGTGAGGAGCAGGGGCAGCCAGCCCACTACTGCTCCAAGGCTACGGCTAGTTCCCCGACAGACACCAGGAACTCCCTGAAAGTGTGTTCAGTGACTTACAGGAACATGTGGTCACACTGTGTGCACACGGAAAACACCACGTAGAGGTGACATGGCTACCTCCAATTCTCTGCTTCTTTCCTTCAACCCTATTTCTGGGAAATACATAGTTCTGACTTTACTACTTGCTGTTCTGTTTGCAATGGACATTACAAGAGTGGAAGCCCTTCAGAAACTGCTGAAATGGTTTTCTTTCCAGCCTGGGGAAAACAAAGCAACCCTGTGAGACTAGTGAGATTACTGTCCCACAGAGCTCAGGCTCTTGAGCTAACAGATCTTTTCTGCCCAGGTCTAAAGCCTTCTGGCACAAAAATGTCACCAAGTATTTCTCTCCCAAGTGTCATGTCTCTAATCTGTGCTTTCTATTGGTGTGAGCAGAGAGCCAAGAGAGGGGTTTTGGAGAGAGTGCAAGGCTCTGAACGGTAGCGGGCTGTGAGGTCTAAAGTGTGAAGGGGTCCAGTGTACATCCCAATTGGGACGCTTGCAGGTTGTCTGGTCCTAGTTGAAGAGCTCAGCCTTCCAAACTGTGGCTGCCGCAATCACACAAACATACATGCTTTGCGGTAGGTGGGATAGTGATATCAAATGGCAATGTTTTTCTTTTTTCTTTTTTTTTTTTTTTTGGCAGAACCAGGGATTGAACTCAGGCCCTTGTGCTTGCCAGGGAAGCACTTACTCCACTGAGCCATCTCCCCAGCCCCACAAACGGCATATGTAAAGCTCTTGCTACAGTGACACATGGTAGGGACTCTCCGGGTGTCAGTCCTCAGGCCTGGACATGCTGAGTGCGAGCATTTGGAGCACGAGGGGGCAGCTTCTCTCTGACAGCAGCATCTGCTGGACTGTCTTTGGGAGCAGCAGTGCCACCCCTATTGTGGGGATGCTTCCTGCCGCCCACTGGGAAGGACGCCTGGGAAGTCCAGTCGGGGCATTTCTGGGGAGCAGAGCTTGCTGCCACCCTCTCCACTGCCAGCATGGAGACCAATCCAAGCTCTCAGCCCTGGGAAGGCCCAAGGCTAAGAGTGGCACATGGGATTACCCAGAAGCCACCTTGGGCATAGGCCCTGCCTGGCCTCATCTTTTTCCTGTCTGCTGGTCCCTGCCCACAGGCCCTAGTGGCCAGCTGGAAGTGGGCCCTAGGGACCAGGCTCAGCAAGTGGCTCCCATGTGCTGTGCTCTGGACCCTCTGAGGCCCCCCCCCTGTGGAGAGCCCTGCTCCCCTAAAAGTCCTCAGTGGTGTGTAGATGAAGAGACTCCATTACTGAGGCATCCACTCATTCGTTCCCTCCTTCATTATCTACCGAACACCTGCTGCTTCTGCGGGCCTGACCTAAGCCTGAAACTGAGACAGACAGGTGGGAGCCAGGGGCCTCTCTCCACCAGGGGCACCTCCTCACCTGCTCAGGTTGCAGCTGGCCCTGCACCCCGCTGCAAGCCCCAGTCCTTTATCTTTCCCTCATGCCTGTGCCACACTCCTCTTCCCAGAGCATCCGTCTGCTCTCATGATCGGAGCCCTTCCTCCTGGATTTTGCCCTCAGCTGCACTTGCTGATTTCTTTAACAGAGCTGGCCTTTTGATTATTTATTTTTGCCCTTACCCTAAACAATCACAGGTATACACTCACAGATCAAACCCTGACTCATATTTTATCCAAGGAGTGTTCTTATAACTTCCTATCAAAATGAAGATCACGTACCCATGTGTCACTTAAGAATATCAAATGCCTGTGTTATGTCTCTGGAAGGCTCACTGGCCTGTGGCAAATAGGAAGAGGGTCTCTAGCTGATGAGCTCTTTGTTGAGCAGTTATTACATGCCCAGCAGCGTCTCACTTGGGTGAGGGATACAGTATAAAACTGGCAAAACTCCTGCCTCTCACAGCTTCTAGGGCAGCCATAGAGCTGAGAGTGAAAGGAAAGAAGACAACAAGCCAAAAGCACAGGAGCTGCTAGCCGGTGAAGTGCTAATATGGAAACACAAGAAGAGTGAAAGCCGAACACCATCCCCCCCGCCCCCCCCCCGCCCCCGCACTAGATAGGCCTGGGTCAGGTGCCCTCCCTCCGGGCTCACGCTGAGCTCTGGATCTGCAGGACAGAGACCCATTCCCAGGGGTCTGGGCCCCATGGCAGCTGGCAACCTGCAGGGCCTCAGTGAGCCTCCCTCAGCCAGTGCCTGTCTTCAGCACTTCACTTCACGGGGGTGGGCGGGACGTCCGGCACCTCTTTGTTAATCATCTCAGCATCTTTTGGATGCTGTCACCTTGTCTGAAAAGGTAGAAATGAGTTACTCTACAGAAACAAGTCATTTAGAGAGGACACGCCCTCTGCAGGCACTCCCCTAGGTTGAATACACCCAGGCCTAGCAGTCTTGGCAGGTAGTCTTCCAGGCATCTTCCAGATGGTCTTTTCCAGAGGTTATGGCCACCTCCTAGGGACAAACCTGTGGCAGAGTTGTTTAGGTGTTTTTGGGCTGCTCTTCCCACTTCCGGCCTGATGCCGGTCTTATCTCCTCCCACCTTGACTTTGCCATGCCCAGGACTTGGTGGGTGAGAAGCCAATGAGAGACACATCATGTGGCAGCTAGAGACCATGCTTTGACATCACACCAGCACCTTCCCTATCACCCTGAGGCACCAGCAGGGTGGCCCTCTGCTCTGGGGAGTAAGACTAGATGTGCAACAAGGAGCTTGGGTTCCTCCAAGTACTGGCTTCATTCGACCCACAGCCTACTATCCAGTGATGGTTTGCTGAGGACCTACTGTGTGCCCAGTGCTGTTCTTGGCCCAGAGAGCCCACTGTCTAGGGGTGGGGAGAAACCATAATGACATTGTCTTGCTCTGTTTTTCTCTTGTAACTGAACAATCTGATGGTGCCTTGTAAAGGGCTGATGGCTCTAAAAGTGTGGTGCTGGAGTAGGCTCTGCATCTAGCATGCCCCCCCTGTGGGTCACAGCTGGACACTGGGCTTTCATGGTACCACAGAACACGTGAGCAGAGGAGTGTTGGCTCTTATCCTAAAGCCACTCCCTGAAAATCAATTACTCCTAGTGGATTAATCTACTCTCCAGGCCAGAACCCCCCCTGCTCGGGTCACCTCTCGAAGTCCCAGTCACTCTGCCAATTCAGTTTCTGGTACATGTGTGCTGGGAAGCAGGCATTCAAGCCAGGACCAATTCCTAACCAAACCACATAATGTGCCTGGGACCCTGATGAGGGTAGGAAGGCAGCTTCTTGCTGGCCCCTGTGACCCTAGTGATGCTCCAAGCTGTTGAACCACAAGGACCAAAGGTGCCTCTCTTGCCTTGGATGGGGGCAAGGATGGCTTCCCAGGCTTGGAAGCCACCCAGTGGGGAGGGTGGCTGGCCCGCCACAGAGGAGAAGGCAGACCCCATCCCAGGCTCCAGATGTGTAGATCAAATAACCTGATGCAGAGAAATGGTCTGTGCTGCTCACAGTGGTGAAGCTTGAAGTCCAAAGTCAGGCTACCCCATGGTCCGAGCCTCTGAGGGCCCTGGATGGCAATGGTAGCAGCCAGGGCCATGTCTCAAACCAAGGAGCAGGCAGAGACAGAGAGTCAGAGTCCCTGGAAATCCTTCAAGAACACAATCCCAGTGACCCAAGGGTCTCCTGCCAAGTCCCACCATTAAAGGCCCAAGGCACCTCCTAAGACTGCCAGCCAGGGATCATACACAGGGACTCTGGGACATTCAGATCACACCAGACCACAATGGAAAGCAAGGAAGCTCGAGGAGAGCAAGGAAAGGATCTCCTTCCTGATGGTACAGAGAAGCACAGAGAAAGCTCCTCTCCTCTCCTTTCTCCAAGCCCAGGTGGACTAAACAGTGAGCCATCTCACATCCAGGTCTCACGCTGTATGAGAACCAGCAGGACGGAAGCCTCAAGTGGACTGGTTTCAGCACCCTTGGGGCCAGGGCTGCCTATGGAGGTCACACAAGCTTGTTGTTCCCAGCTAACTACTGTGGCTATATTGGGGCTGACTCCTGTATTCCATTGCGATCCTAGCAAAGTGGATCCAGGTTCCTCCCCAAGCCTGCTGAGGGTTAGCATTATCAACAGTCAGTGCCTGGGGGTCTTCAGGTCCAGCCCAGCACCATGAGGACAGCAAAGCAGTGGGAGAGAGGCCCTACACTGGGGGTTGGCTCTTACAGGGGACAAGAGGAAAACACACAAGCATGAAAACATGTTCATACTCCTCAAAAGAAGTACAGAGGCCAGTAGATGCACACAAACTCTTTAGAGTCTCAGGACGTTAGAAAAATGCAAATGAAAATAACATTGAGATTCCATCTTACTCTGGGAAGAATAGCTGTCATTAAGACTCAAAAAATGAAACTGGCAAGATTGTGTGTGTGGGGGGAAGGAACCCACGGACACTGCTGGTGGGAATGTGAACTAGTACAACCACTATGGAAATCGCTGGGGAGATGTGGATATTCCACAAAAAATTAAAACTGGAAATGCCACTCCACCCAGATAGCTTCTTTCTAGATGTCTTCCTGAAGGAGTTAAAGACATCACCTTACACCTGCACAGCTATGTTTACAGCACCGCATCTCAGAATAGCTAAACCTTGAAAGTGCTCTAAGCATCCATCAACAGATGAATGGATAAAGGAAATATGTTCATGCGCAGTGGAGTACTACTCCGCCGTATAAAGAATAAATTTGTGCCCTTTGTAGAAGAATGGATGCAACTTGAGTCCATAATGCTAGGTGAAATAAACAGAAAAGGTTAAACATCTTGTTTCTTTTATATTAGAAACCCAAAATGTAAATATAAATATCAACATAAATATAAATACTTTAGAGAATCAAGTAAAAGAAAGATGGGAGAAAACAGGAAGATAAACTTTATAGAGATGGATAGGGGCTCTAGGAATGGGAATGGGAGAGAGAAATTGCTATGGTTTGTATCTAGTTGTCCCTCCAAAGCTTCATGCAGTCATGGAGTGGCTTCTAGAGTTTATGATTAATTCATGATCCAAAGAGGGGCATTATGGGTATGAGTGCTACAGCCTCTCTGGGGTAGATAGTTTGAATATAGTATAAGGGAGGAACAGAGGCTTGCTAGCTGCTGCAGCTGCTGATCCTCCCTTTACTCTTTGCTATTTTCTGCCACTGTGAGCTGCTGTCTTCTGCCATATGCCACTCTGCCTTGGAGCCATCTGAGTATGGACTGAAACCTCCACTAACTGTGGGATAAATAAGCCTTTCCTTCCTTCATTTGGGGTGTTGGGTATTTTGTCCTAACAGTGAGGAAACAGTAATTGAGACAGGAGGGAAAGAGGGGAAAGGGGAAACAAAATGGATCAGGAGGGGCAATGTATACATGTGCCCCTGAAGAAAGAGCCTCACTAGGTGCCACAAACATACACTAATAAAAATGTTACTGAAAGATGTAGCATGTGGCTTCAGGGCCTAGAAAGCACCCCCTGGAGAACAATCACTGAGGAGCCTTTTGTTAGCTCATGCACCCTTAGAGACTCCTGTCTTGGGCTTGGGTTGGGAGACCAGAGGCTGGGGTAGGGTGGCCTCCAGGAACCAGGCTGTGGCCACCTCCCTGAACACCAGGCTCTCTGGAGTGTGGCATATACTTGATGAGTGGACTCCATACACTTGGGGACCAGGGCTCCCAACTCTGTGGAGATTAACACAGCAGAGCCTTCTCTGCTATCCCCGTGGGGATGCATGTGCTGTGGAGACTCTCTCTGCTCCCAAGGATGCTAGCTGAGCTTCACCAGGCAAAACAACCCGGAGGTACTATTGTCAGTGCCTTCGCTTCCATCTGAGAGTTGTACTTCATTCTCATCTTAGAATCTCAGGATACTCCTGTTCACTGAGTTGGTTTTGAAAGTCAGTGCCAGAGGAAAACAAAATAATGACTCTGCTTCAGATTATCCCATGGCAGACACTTCTAGTCACCACTCTATGCATTGTTGAACCTTTAAAAAATAGCCTCAGTTGTGCACACGTGGCTTTGCAGCCTCTGATTTCCATGGGCAGCAGCATTTCCTTTGGACACTCGTGTAGATTCTTTTCGCACATAATAATAGCTCTTATTTACTCAGCACATACATAGTGCCAGATTCTATGTTGCACATGAATTGCATGTGTAGACCCAGAGCATGGTATAAGGAACTAGATGTCATACCGCATTTGCCACATGGATACGGTGACATGGAATGGCTCCTGTGCTTCAGCACGAGGTGACCTGCCACCTCACGCTGATGTGATTTACCCTTAGCAACTCATCATGTACCTGGATGCAAAGTTACTCTCAGGCCTCCTTTAGTAGATGGTCTATGGCAGTTCTGTATGCAACTTTATCTCCTTGGGATAATTTCTTTTTGGAAGAATAAAGCAAAGCATAGCACTTATTTTATTTAAATAATTTTAGAATCATAAGAAGTATCAAAAATAGTACAGAAAGGTCCCAGCTCCCTGCAATGATCACAGCTTATGTAACCATCACGCAGCAAGACCAGGGAATGGGCACTGGCTGCAGACCATCAGCTACATGACAGGAGCAGCTTGGACTCACCAGCTTGTATGCGTGTTCTTTTCTTAATGTTTACTGCATTGTTCTATGACATTTTTTCTCACTTAAGCCCCATAGGGAGATTTTTAAGACTGAAAAGTGTGTCATCAAAAATATCCTCAAGGTAGGTTGCTGAGAAACCTGCCAGTTGTAGCTACTGAGCTCAGGAAGGATGGCCAGGTTACTACTCTGTCCAAATCCAGAGATCCACATCGGTGGCTGCACCCTTGTGCTGAGGGCTACAGGGGTCTTCTTGGTTACCTTAAAGTCAACTCGGGTACCCTTCTTGTGTCTTTGATGAAAATCTGTTTGCATTGATGCAGTGCAAGGTCACAGAGAGGACACCAGGTGGTGAGTCCAGGGTCCTCTGCAGGGTCCTAAACATGCCTTAGGTATGTGGTCCCACCATGTCCCACCGAAATTTCATTCTCCTCACCTGTAAATACAGTGGGTGACATGAGTGTTATGAAGCGGACAGGGTGATCTGTGTATACTACTTATCCTACTCCTGGACACTGCCACTAATGAAGGTCACTGCTTACAACAAGGCTTTTGGTATTGATCATCTCTCATGCAAGGTGTATGAAAGTGTTCATTCACTTATCTCTCCCTTTTTGAGAAAGGTTACAGGAAAACTATTATTATCCCCACCAACAGATGAGCAAACTGAGGCTTTCAGAAATACAGTAAATTGTCCCTGTATACACCCAACAGGAGATGGTCTCTGTGAGCCTGAAGCCTTCCCCCAGTGGCTGAGCAGCTTTGCTTCCAGAGCTTCTGTAACATCTGCACAGACGGTGGTAGAAGACATGGCTTTGCAGATCACGGGAGGCCTAGAAGTCAAGAGTTTAGAAGTAGCTGTCTGTGACCCCCAGCTAAAATCTCCTACAAGTGCTCAAGATGAGCTCCAGGGCCCCTTCTGGCAGTGAAGCAAATTTGATATTGCTGGGAGGAGAATGCTCCCTAAATATAAAAGCATGAGGATCAGTTCCAAATGGATTTTTTTGGATGGATCGGGTTTTTATTCATTGTGAAAAGGAGGCAGGTAGCGAATTTCCTTACTGTCACTTGACACAGGAGATAGCTGTCTCTCAAAATGAGGAGAGAGGTCTTCTAGTCACTTCATATATCCATCCATTCCATGCCTATCCTCACAGAGAGGTTGCTACAGGTTGGGCTGGTGTTGGAGCCTATTTTACAAGAAGGACAAAAATTAACCATTCTTGGGCTGATGTCAACCAGCACTTATCTTGTGTGTGTGTGTGTGTGTGTGTGTGTGTTAAAGTGCATTTGAGAGGTATGCAAGCAGCAGATACCTTCTTGGGTGCTAGAAGCCAGGAGAGAAATTGGTTTTTGTGTGTTTACAAGGGAGATGTTTGTAAGAGGTATCAGATTCCTGTTATGGGTGGGGGAGACCAGGAGCCAGCTTCCAGTTTCATCTTCTGAAGGACGAGGTAGTAAGATATTACATATTACTTTGTACAGCCATCATGAATGAGTCAACTTGGGATTCCAGTCCTAGAATTTCTCCTTACACAAAGAAGTTAGGCTTTGATATAAGAGACAAGTTGACTAACTCAGAAAGGTCAGGCAAATGATAAATGTTGGAGCTGGTATTTATTTCAAAACAAAATGTTGTCCCTGTAGTTTTCTTGGTGTGGTCTGAAGCCAAGTGTGCTACAGAGAAGGAAGAAGCCAGGTTTGGTGTTACTGAGGCCAGATTGAGTGGAAAGTTCCACCAGGATTATTCTCTCTGGGAAAGCAACACAGAGACCAAGATTCTAGGCCAGCCAGAAAGAGCAGAAAGTCAACAGCAACCACATCATTCTATACAGACTCTGAGAATGCCTAAAATATATAGCTGCCTCTGAAATGTTCATAGAGTCATTCCACCTACAGCAATCAACCAGAAATAAGTAATTTAAGATAAAATGAACATCATCTGTGCACAAAGATGTTGCTTGGAGATTATTTATAATGGCAAAAATTAGAAACAAATACCTTCCAATATAGTGGAAAAGATTACATAAAATGTACCTGGTTAGAATATTGTGAAATTATGGAATGATGCTCGCTGATACAGTTATCACAAAGAAAAGCATCGAGGCTACTGTGCATTAAATGTTGTATTAGCATATCATATGCTACTGTGTGTGTGTGTGTGTGTGTGTGTGCGTGCGTGCATGTGGAGAGAGAGAGGGTGGAGAGAGAGAGAGAGAGAGTGAGGCACAGATAGGCAGAAACAGTATAATCACAGGAATATGTCTGAATCCTTCAGTGGAAAATTATTCCAAAATGTTAAAAATAAAAGGTTATGGTTATTTTCCTCTTTGTTCAACTTTTCTGTACTTTCAGTGAGGCATATGGATTAATTTTATAATGCAAATGCACACAACACATTTTATGTGTTGAACAATAAGAACAATGAAATGGAAAGAGTTCTTCTCAAAGGCTTGCTGAAGCATTTTCCAGGTGTCACAATAGCATTTGGAGGGATGGGCTTGTGGGATCTGCATTCTGGGACAACTATGGGCTGTAATTTCAGAAGATACAGAGCCAGTCTCTCAAGGAAAAGTCTGTGGGCTTCTTCCAGCGATGGCAATCTAAAGAAGACTAAAATAACAGAGCAAGCCTCCAAGCAGGGGGTGCGATTGCACAGCATGCGGCCAGGCTGCTGGCATCTCTCAGGACTAGCAGGTGTTCTGTGTTTCAAAGTCAAGGACAAAAGGAGGCAAGGTGAAGGTCAGCAGAGCTGAAGATGAAGGACAGAGTAGAAAAATGTCATGCAATGTATGTGACCACTGCTCTCAGCAAGCTGCCTGGGGGTAGGGAGAGGAGGGATTACGGTCACACTGCTGAAATGGGGAAACTAGGACAGATGTTGGAGGGAAGACTGACTGAGGTATTTAAGTGAAAAAATTGCTTATTTCTTTGGAGAAATACTGCAGAAGAAAAGCTAAGCGCAAGTCTTGCTCCCTCCTGATCTCAACTGGCTGGGGCAATCACAGCAGGATGGTTGAAGGGTGTGGGGAGAAGGAAAGGAGTCCCCACTTGGGAATTTGATCTGGGCTAACTCTGGACCAGTGCTTTCTGCCAAAACTGGTCTAGAATCCAAGTTCTAAGGGTCATGGGTCTTGGGCTGTGCTTGGCAGTGATCACATGATTTGATGGGTAGTCTGAGCAGGATTAGGAAGGAGCAGACCACAGGTTTCCACAAGGATTTATATAGTAGCTAAGAATATTTACTGCACATTAAGACCTTCTGTTGTCACATTTTATTCTCCAAGTAGGATTTATTGACTTATTTTATTTTTAAATATGCTATCTTGATAAAGCAACTTTCGGTTCACAACATATTCAAGAGGAAAGAATAGAACTCCCTAGGGGTTATACTTTTGCACCCCTTTCACAGCTGAGGAAACTGAAGCTAGAGAGTACAAATGACTCCTCACAAATGTGGAGACATAAGAGTCGAAGTCAGTGTTCCACTGTAGTTAGAGAAGCTGTATTTGGAGAAGTCTTTGAAGGACCTTTTTATACTTGATGCCAGTCCAAAGATTGTAGGTACTTGAATTCAGCAAACTAACCCAATATAGTGTAATAGTCCACAGTAGTAGTGCGCTATCAGCACAACTGGCGGTTGTCCGAAGTTGTTGACTTGAGCCTTTTACAGCTCAGCATATTAATATAGTTTTACTTTTTATACCTCACAATTATACTTTTCTGCTGGATGGTTACAACCAACTAAAGCAAGACCTATAACTAAAAATGTAACTTTTACAACAAGGTCAGTCAACTCCTCTCAGGATTCACCCTGGAATCATGTACAGCATCTTGTCGATCTTTTGTCAGTGTCAGTCATCTGGTTAAGTCAGGGCCATTGTTTGACCAATTTGCTCTCTATGAAAGCCTGAGAGAAATTTTTCTCTCTAGATGACTCTCCTTAGGCCCCCTATACATTGTTGATCATTTTCTGTGTGGTTCCATAATCTCTGATGAAACAAAAGAAAACAGAGATATACAAATAAAGGACCATTTTGTTATTAAAATATATACATATACACACAACGCATTTAGTATATGTATACAGCTGTTTTCTCTTAGTTCATTCATTGAGAAGTAAGGTTTGTACTAATATTATTTTAGACAGGCTATCATGTCTACATCTTGTTCTCTGAATAACTACTACAAAGACAACAACATGCAATGCATCAATTATTGTAACTGTCCTATTAACCTGTTTCAAAACTGTTTGCTATTGTATTTTTTACTCATTAAGATGAATACAAATAAAATTTTAAAAAAAGAGTTGAAGTCAGGCTATGGACATGCCTTCATAGCAGAGGTCAGAAAAGTATATTTTGTGGGCCAACTGAGGTTATTTTTATAAGCTTAGTAACTGAGAATGGTTTTTACATCTTGAAATAGTTGTGTGGGGGGGAGTATTTTACAATATGTGAAAAGATGATAAAATTCAAGTTTGTGCCTATAAAGTTTTATTGGAACTTGGCCACATCCATTCTTTAACATCTGTCTCTGACTGTTGCCCTGCTAGAGAGGCAGAACTGGGGAGTGGTGATAATTACTGTGCCATCCGCCAACCCTAAACTATCTGTCTTTCACAGCACGTGTTTGCCAGCTCTGCTTATGGGGACATGGCTATCAACCTGACGTCATGTTTCTTTTCAACCCTGTTAGACTTATGCAGGCTGGAATGGCTCAGATCCACAAGCTTGCAAAAGATGCTTTTGGGGGGAATTCCTAGCTCTCCATTAAACCAGAATGACTTGTTCCAATGGTTTTATCAAGTTATGTGTCTGTGGAATATTTCACTTGAGGAAAGTATTCTTCCGCTAAACATACACACACACACACACACACACACACACACACACACACAGACTTCTGATACTGTCTCTTACAAAAAAATGTGATGAATATTATGTTTGAACTCAGGGAAGCTGGAGAACACATACTTAGACACCATCTATGTTTTATTAAAGAATGATTATGTGCGTGGCCAACTCCCCAAACACAAAGGGATCATAGCTTTCAACCTGAGGCTCACAGAGCTGAGGGGGCAATGCAAATCATGACTGTCCTGATGGTAATGATACCAGCGGTGACTTTGGGTGCTGTCGATAATATTACCACAGATAAACAAAGCTCGGGTTAGCCTCCAACAACTCTCCTAGGGACTGTCCCAGTTTTAACATCCAGTGTCCACACACACATCCTAGCAAATCCCCCAGGGGTCCCAGGCAAACCAGGGCCATTGGTCACTCTCATAAACCCAGGCCAAGCTAGCAAGCTGCAAGTGACAAGCCTGAAGCCCACGCTCATGAAATCAACACATAAAGGCTTTCTCAAACGAGTTTATTATTTGGTTGATGCAATTGGCAGGCCTGCTGGATGGGATCCCAGATTCTCTATAAATAGACAGGAAATGTTCAGGATCCTCAGACCTCGTGCTCATCATCACTGAGTTATGTGTTTTAATGGCCCTACCACTCAGCACAGCCTCCCTAAGCATAGGCATAATGACTGGTTCTCACCTGAGAAGGCGACACAAACCCTGATATAATGTATGTAATTGCAAATTGCTAGAACCATAAAAACTATAGATTTTTAGTCTCACTCCTTCATTCTGGCAAGCGCCAGAGGTGAGATGATCCTCAGCAGCCTCAGAGAACTGGAGACAGTCACACGGTGGAGCAGTCAGTGTGAGCCTGGCTGTCCTCTGCAGATTCCCTTAAAAATAGGCAGAGAGATTGCATTGACGCATCAGACCAGAAGTTCTCGTTGCTTTCGATGATCTCCTCTGTGTGAGTCATATCACCCTGGTAAGTATTTGTTCTAAGGCCCAGACACTAGAATCAGAGACCAAGGGAGGAGGGCCCCCAGGATTGGTGTCCTGTCGATCAGCGATGGGAGGACTTGACACTCCTAGCAATAGAGGCAAAAACTGTCTTCTGCCATGGCAGCCACACAAAGAAGACCATTTTCTTGTTGCTGTTGTTAATACCCCAAACTCTCATTATTTATGTCAGACCCTGGGCTACATGAAGTATTAGAATCATGATGCTGGGGATCTATAGAACATAAAATTGTAGCAAAGACAAACTAGGGAAAAATCTAAAGTAACCACAGGTTGTGAATTATCAGTATGATGGAAGAAGGAAGGGGGAAGGGAGAAAGGAAGGGAGGAGAAGGGAAAGATGAACAGAGGAGGGTGTAAGAGAGGAAGGAGGGATAAGAGAAGAGAAAAACAGAGCAACGTTAGACCAATTACATTCCATAGAAGAGCAGAGAAGCTAGCTTCAAAGAGGAGGCTTTTAAGCTGGGTCCTGAGAAATGAGCCAGAGTAAGTCATCTAAAGAAATGAGATAAGATTTTGGATAGACTACACTTTTTAAAAAGTTTCTTACCAAATTCAATGTACTATGTACCTAATGGTAAATGACTGATATGATTAATATTTTGGACCAAATTATACCAAACTGGCCATGCAAGTGTTTTACCATCATAGAGGCAGACATTCGGTTTGCCATGTCGAAAGGTGTGTTGCTGCTGCTGCTGGGTCTTAAGATCAGTGTATTAATTTCACTCAATCTGAACTTTACTTAGAACCAAACTGAGAGAGGGTGGTCTAGATCAAACTTTCCAGAGTCTGTGCAAGACACTAACTGAATGAAATTAGAATACTTTTTAAGTGCAAATGAGATGAAAAGGATTGAGAAGGAGCCAAGTGATAGCTAAATTAATCTTCAAGGGAGGGAAAACATGTCAGAAAATGTAAACCAGATCAGTTCAACCTATGCTACAATTCTTCAGAGGGAATTAAGTTCCCATGGAAAAACAAGTCTCTGATTATGAAAGGATTTGACTCCATAGAAGAATCTGGAACATCATTCTATTAAAAATGCTTGTAAAACCAGAGGAATCATGTAAGAAGTTAGAGAGATACAAGTAATGGGAGAACTTGTGCTGTCTGAAACAGTTATTATTCAGATGCTGGATCATTTTGGTAAAACTGCAAAGAGGAGAGAAATGCTTTATTCTAAAAAAGGGAACATTTATGATCAAGCAACATAAGTGAAATCGAAGGGATTTTCTTAACCCTTTACATATTTCCTTGTCTAAATCAGAAATAGTTAACTGCAAAAAACACAAATTCCAGTGCATGTAATATGCAGTATGTGGTCCAAGCAAAATAAACCAATAAAACTAATCTAGACACAGGGGAGGGGTAAAGCTTCTTTGAAGTTTATTGAGTTCAGTGGGTTGCTATGCATCAGGGAACAGTGAGTGGTAAAAATCTATCCAAAACTAGGTGATTTGTAACAGCTATTGGGCAATGATGCTCTTTATTGCAGTTAAGATGTCTCCCTTGTTTTCTAGCAGAGAGAAGGAAAAGACTTTCTTGTCCAGGTAGGAGACAGGTGAGACACTGACTTGTGGGGCAGTTGGCATCTTGACAGATCTCACCGTGGGAAAGGGGGAATTATCCAAAATGTCACTAAATACAGACAGCAGGGGTGTGGGGCAGGAGATGAGAAGGACACCATCGTAGAGGTGCACAGAGGAGCCGGCTGCGGCTGAGGCAGCCATGTCTCTCCGGGCTGCCTTGTGCCAAAGTTAGTATTATGCCAGCTGAACGTAACTGGCCTTGAATGTCAATCCAGCCTACCCAAGTCACAGCCCCAAGGAGGGACCTGACCCACACCTACTGTCCCTCTCTGCCCAGCTAGCTTGGCAATGCCCACTCCTGCAGTGTTCTTTGCTGCAAAAAAGCCAAATCTCTGTGCCACCTTAGGAAATCTGTTTAAAATTATTGCTGGCAGAAATTTCCTAGGCATGATAACACTGTTGCCTTTTAGGATGTCATATCAGCTTAGAGCTTTGACCATATCCTTCCAACCTTGGTCTTGCTTCCCAGTCCTTGTGGGGTCAGGACTGTGCTTATGGCCTGTCCCTCCTCTGCCAAACAAGGGCTTCAAGGAGCTCAACAACTACTGGGGAGGGTGGAAAGCAGTCTGCCAAAGAGTGTGTGTGTGTGTGTGTGTGTGTGTGTACAGTGGTGAGACATGCTGTGTAGAGAATGGCTCAGGAAGGAATTCTCTGTGTGGAGGTGATGAATAGTCTGGCTGCTTGGCCGAAGTCTGGAATTCACTTTCATCACCTCAAGCCCACAGGGGTAAGGACCCTATCACCTGATGGCTGGAGTTTGAATTCTAGAGGTTTGTTCCCTTCCGGTCACTCCCCAAGGACTCTCCATGGCCTCAGCAGCAAGTGCCCACTCACCCTGTTATTCTGGACATCGCGGCCTTTACCATAGACAGTCACACCCCAGGAAACCACAAGCTCTATAGCAAGGAATGATAGTCTCAGAGTGACCAAAGATCTGTCAGCTGCTGCATAGGAAGCAGGAGCATTGGTGAGCCTGGGGGAAACTCCAGCCGGGCAAGACTGGGAAAGCAGTTGGGGGAGGATCTGGTGGAGCAGAGAGTTACAAAAATCAGTGCTGCAAACCCAGAGAGCCTCCACAGAGCTGTGGAAGTGGACTCAGCCTCAGCCAGAGTAGCAAACCACAGCACAGAGGTGACAAGAGGGAGGGTGAGATGCTGGACCTAGAGTGCTCAGGCCCCTTGGGCTTGTGGCTAGCACAGTCAGGGCCACAGGATGTGACAGCACAAGGCTATGTCCCCATAAGGTTCTAATAGAATCCTTAGTTCCCCCCATGGCCATACCACACACACAGCACAAACACATTCAGACCCATCAAAGGAACTCAAGATGTCAAGGAAGGTGTAGAGTAGGCAGGCTCTAAAATCTAAGTCTTGCCTTCAGTGTTGGCTGGATCTAGCAAATAAAAACAAAAGGTAGCTAGTTAGATCTGAATCTCAAATAGACACTTGTGAGATTTTTTTCATAAGTATATCCCATGGTGCATAGGACATACTTACAAGGAAAAAAATTTTGCTTATCTGAAAGTCAAATTAATTTGATTATGTAGTATGTCAAATTGGTAGTACTGTTCCAGAGAATCACTTAACTTTACCCCCAACCCTTCCTTGAAGTCCTTAGGACACAGAGACAATGGTCATCTCTATTTGGCAACATATTGAATGATACTCAGGTGAACCAGAAGATGGTATGAACTTTGATGTCCCTAAGGAAGTTTAAAAATGGAAGACAAAGTTTGGGTCTCCTTCTAAAAACTTAGAGAAAATAAAGCTTCTATTGTAGCCTCTCATTTGATGGCTTGAATCCTCTTGGAAGTTGGTGGGTAGTTATAAAGCTGTCTTCTTCCCTGGTGTAGGGATGATAAGCTTTGTTCAAAGGCAACCAAGGGAAGTGGGGAGCTCTGAGGGTCACCTGTCCCGGGTACTCCAGAAGGGAAGAATCTCAGAAAGGGTCAGGGTAACATAGACTAGTGAAGGGCATGGATCAAAGCTGGAGAAACCCAGGGCTGCTTAGATAACTAAGAGCTAGAAAGGAATGGATGGAAATTCCAGGAGGTCCTAGGGTAACAGGAACTACGTAAAAGAAGTAATCAAGAGCAATCATCAATTAATCCCGAGTTCAGGACAAGTGGCTGCACTATTGGCAAAATTCTTTAATCCATTAGGAGAGGGTGCTGTTCTATCTCATGAGTGCTCTTTGAGTCAGAAGTCGCTAATGTAGCATCTCCAGGTCCCTGCACTGTGTGAAAGAGAACAAGCCTCATGAAAAAGGAGAAAGAGATGAAGCACAAATACTCCCACAAACCCATCACAGGGCTTCTTTGCCAAAGTATATGCTTATTATTAACCAATTACAGTAGAGATATACTGAGTGGAATTACATTTTCATTTAAGTAGGACCCAAACTGCTGCCTCCCAAGCCACCAGCAAACTCCACAGGGCTTTCACGTGACCGAAGACAAAGTCAGCTAATAGAGCCGGGTGCTAATGGGAGCCCAGGATTTATGCCGTAATTGTCTCCTCTGGCGTCCCATCTTGGGGAGGTATTTGTCTTGGTACATGGACACCAACAGCGTAGTGTAACATTACACACAGGATTAGAAGGGGTGTTTTTAATTATTATTTCATCTGTAATTATAGGCAAGTTCCGTTTATTATTTCGAAATCCTTGAAAACATTTTAATTGAAATGGCCAGTGGCCTCTCTGTGACCCCGATGCCTGCTCCACGGGGGCGATCAGAGCATGTTCAGAGCATCCTCAGCGATTGGGTTAATAAGGAGAGCCGTGTTCTACATCGGTTCATGAGCATTACTTAAAATTTTGGATTTGAGGTTTGTTCTTTTTTTTTTTTTTTTTTTAAGATTTATGGCGCAGTTAAAATGAGGTCAGTTACAAGCACTAAAGGATTTAATTAGAAATGTCCTCACCAGCTCCCGATCACTGTAAACCCTGCCCAGGTTGTCCCCAGAGGGCCCCGAGAGTCATCAGCCCTGGAAATGGCATGCACTTACAAGAAATACTCCTAATAAGAAACAGGAACTGCTGCGTCCTCAGTGGGTTTGGCTGGAGGTGGACCACGGCGGGAGGTGGTGCGCACGGGGGCGAGGCTCTACGCAGAGTGCACGCAGAGGGGTGAGGGGGTCCTTGCTTTCTTCCCGGTATTCCCAGGGCTTCTTCTATGTCTCAGTGCCAAGGGCCTGGTCCTCACGATGAGTGAGGCGCAGGTTGTGTGTTGACTGAACTCACCGGTAAAGGGGGTACAGAGAGGGACCGACTAGCACAGATAAAAACAAAACAGCAGCGTCACTCAGTGCTACAGAAGGCGCAGGGCTCAGTGCAACTAAACGGTAGAAATGCTTGGTGATCCTGTGACCTCACCTGGAAAGCTTGCCCTCGGGCGCGGGCTTTGAGACCTGTGTTGTGTCCCAGGGCAGCTGGAGAAGAATGGGGAATGAAAATTCCAGGTGGAGGACAGCCTGTGCCAATCTCCCCCTTCCCAAACATTAGCTAGGATGGTTCATCAGAGCTCAAAGATGATCAAGTATCATCCAAAAGAGCCACCAGCCACAAAGCTATGGCTGCCACTACAGCCATTAATGCTGTAAATATTATGTACTGTGTACCTATGGTGCAGGGCATTTCTCTCCACTCATGCATTCACTTCATTCATTCATTCATTCATTCATTCATTCATTCATTCATTCATTTCTAATGGGGACTGACTCAGGACCTTTGCCTGAGCTTTGTCCTCACTCTGCTTTTATTTTTTGATTTTGAAACAGGGCCTTGGTAAGTCACTGAGTTGCTCAGCTTGGGTTATAACTCAGGTTTCAGCCTCCTACCTCAGCCTCACAGAGTGCTGGGATTACAGATGTGTACTACCACACCTGGCTCCCTATTATTTTTAATATCAATTTACCCTTGCCCAGTCGAATAATTTTAGGGATTAGCATCCAACATCTGAATGAAAACTTATCAGCCCTCACGAGCTAAGTTAGCTCCCACAGCCACACTCTTGAGCTTAGGGATGATCATGAAGAACAGCTTGATATAAACCAAGGATCCCAGTAGAGAAACTTCTCCCATAACTTTCAATTTGAGGCTCCCTCATGAAAATATTTGCTTTCTCTACATATCTTATGCAATCTTTCTCTTTGGTTTATAGTCCCATGAGCCAAATTTCTTGCAGACCAGAGGCAATGAACATAAACTGGCTGTCACCAGCTTTGAGGATTCCCCTCAGGCATTCTGAATTAAATCTTTGAATGCCACATGTATCAGCTAGCTTTAGCTGCATAATAAACAACCCTCAAATTGTATGGCTGAAAGCAGTCATCACAATGGCTCATGCCTCTGTCCACAGGTAAGGGATCAGTCAACCCAGGCTAAATTAGCTTTAGGCTATGGACACAAAGCTACTCCACAGTAGTCGGTCTCTTCTTCCTGGGACTAAAGGTTCTCTAGTGTGAAAGGGCTCATTTGTGATGAATGATGGGAGTGTGAGAAGATAAATCCAGCAATGGAAGGACATCCCAAGATCCTGCTTGTGTGTCTATCTGCTCATAACCCACTGCAAAGTGTGTTCATGGCCAAGCTCACGCAGAGAACCAGGTGGCTGAATCACAGCTACCCAAGTCCAGCCTAGCTCTGGCGCAGGACAGGGTCTACAGACAGTGGACATAGCAGCCAGGCCTTGCTGAGCTGCCTAAAGTCACTGCCACACCCAGTTGCCTTCTAGGACAAAGATGTACATCCCAACTCAAAGGCAGATAGAGCCTTGTGGTTTCCTCTTTGGGAAGGTGCTAAGGTTGGTTTTTGCCAAATGGGTGGCTTATGCAGACAAATCTATCTCAAAAGGGATTTAAAAATAAATGTGTATTAAAAAGTAATTAAAGTATGTTGGTTCATGAATAATATAATATTTTACAACTATTCACTGAGCAGAATGAGACAAGCTACTAAATTGACAATGAATACTCTATTATGTCATTGCCAACTGTTTTATAAGATATTGAACATATTCATTTCTTCCATCATTATATGAATTATCAAGGTATTTCTTTTTAATAAATTAATTTTCCAGACCTCTCTCGGGTCTTTATAATCTGGCTGAGGGCAAAATGAAATTAATTGTATGGTCCATGCTGAACGCCCAGTGCTTATTGGCTTACACACAAGCCTCACGATTGGCAGTCCCTGCAGAGACCGTGAGAGTCCCCGGTATGAAGGGAGGTGGCATCTTCAGCCTAGACGAATGTGAAAAGAGCTGCTGGACCTCAAAAAGAAGAGGTTGTCTCCCCAAAAAGGTTGTAGAGGATGGGTAGGCTGTGATGAGTTTCAAAAACTATTGAAAGAAAGCAAAAATTTATCTTTGACCCGATGTATATTCTATACTTTGTCTTGAATTGGCTTGCCCACTGCTTTTCAAATGTCTTTGTCAGATTTGATGGGAAGCTTAATTTGCATTCAGCCAACCAGCAAAGTAGAGCTGGGGCCTCTCTGCTATGATCTCACAATGCTTTCCTGTACACCCATCACCACATTCTTTGGCTTGTGGCTTCGTTGTTTGCAGAGGCCCAAGGGTGCAGCTCCGAGAGAGGACAACCACGCTGACCGCCATACAGAACCTGCAGGGCCTCCTCCCAGCCCACTGTCAACATGCCCTCTGTGGGTGCACATGGTCCCTGGGTGATCACCATGTGGATCTGCTTCCACCCCTAGTCCAAACTCCAGGCCAAACAAGGCACATGTGCTCTGTATTTCAGGATGTTAGACAAGGCTGATGCTAGTGACTATTTGTGGAAGGAATAAAGGGCCCATCTTATGCATTGACTTACCCATTAATTAGCCGAAGGTCATTTGTACCGAATGAAAAGTCTGCATGAGAATTCATCAAGTATGGGCTACCTTTATGGTAATACTTTTCCAACTGCTACTGAACAGGGGCATCATTGCTGGGCTCTCACCACACACAGTCTTATCAAAAACATGTGCCAGTTTGGAGGGTGAGCCCAGCCACGTGGATCACCAAGTGCTGTGGAGGACAAAAAACCCAGAATCATATTTTGATTTTGGACATTTTGCTTTTAATTATTTGTCCGATAACCAATATTCACACACAGGGGTGTCTGTATGGATAGGTTTAAGTCTGAAATTTCCTTCTAACACTGGGTTGAGTATGTTCTTACAAGCCTTCCAAGTTAATTTCTCCATGGCATAGACCTGAGCTATTGGCATAGATCTGGACTCTAAATTTATTTCTTTACCCAAAAGAGAAATTGTTGAGTTAATTATAGTATATCCCAATACTGAGGTGTGGTGTAGCTGTTACCAATAGTTGTAGTAAAGAATGTCGAAACATGAGACTGGGTGTGGTGGTGTGTGCCTCAAATCCCAGCCCTGGGGAGGATGAAAACAGGAGGATCACTATGAGTCTGATCTACAGAATGAGACCCTGTAGACCCTGTACTAAAATATATTAAAAAGAAAAAGAATGTCAAAACATTCTTGTACCAATTTTTTAAGTATAGAAGTCTTGAAATAAATGTAAGTCAAGGAAGGAATCACACCTTTATTCATAACACCCCAGGTTCACATCTCAGCGATAGAAGCACTTCAGTAGATCGTGGTGTATTACCTGTGTGTATACATGGGCTGGCTGCACTGTTGCATTAACCCTTAGATACATGCTTTCCTGCTTGCCTCCTTTTATTGATGAGGTGAAGAAGGTCAATAAATAAAAAAGGTAGATATATATTGATAACTAGATACCAATAGTGCACAGGTTAAAAAATAAAAACCACCTTTGAAAATGATGAGGCTGGAGTTTTCCTTCCATGCCTGGTGCTGAGACCACTGTCATTGCTGTGCCATGTGGGACAATTTCCTTCAACTCCTTCTAGCTTTTGGAATCTAAACAGCATTCTTGATAAGACTTGCCTTAAGTTTCTATATGATTTTAAGAAAGTAAGTGCAATAAGATCTCACATCCCATTGTACTCAGAAAACCAGGTCAAACTACCAATACAGTGAATTGTCCATCCCATAGCCTCACCCAGGTGAGCAAATAGCTCACTCTGGGCTGAGTTTCAGAGACATCAATGCCTGTCACAGAAGAGCCCACTGGCATCATGGGCAAGTCCGTAGTCCTACAGAACGAACATGCTGGCTCTCTGCATTTGCATTCAGGTTGGAACAGTACCCTGGCAGTCCCTTCTGTTCTGCCTGAAAGTTATTTTCCAGTTATCAAGAGGCAAAACTGGGCCTGGGGATTTAGCTCACAGAAGAATGCTTGCCTAGCAAGCTAGAAGTCCAGGGTTTGGTCCTTGACACCAAAAACAAACAAACAAGCAATTAAAAAAGAAATTAAAAAGAGGCAAAACTAATTTTATTACACAGAACACGATCTTTGTTGTTTCAATTTGTTTAAGGTTACTTTTAAAAATAGATATCTGAACCAGAACAGCAGACAAGCTGCAGCTTGTCCTATAAAAGTGATGACTGTCAGTTTGAGTCAGGGAGACACTGCAAGTTCCATCCTTACCCCAGAGCTGAGAAATGGCTTTGCTAGGGGGCTTGGAGGAGGCATTGAGATCCGTGCTGTTAATGCTCATTCTCCAGAGAAAGGGCAGCCTCAGCTCTCAGAGGCATGTCTCAATATGGATCAGTACATTTTGTCCAGGAGTGTTGAAGTCTAACCTTGGAAAGTTGAGATCTAGCTCTAGATTCAGAAAGAGTATTCCACGATGGGAACCTGGTATTCAACTGAGTCCATGTGTGAGCTACTTTCATAGGCTTGACTGATTTTTTGATATCTGAAAGGATTCTAGTGCAGTGGGCATCTTTGGGTCAACTTTAGAGATACAGAGATCATTTCACATTGAGGCTTGCTCAGCTACTGCAGCAAAATTTGACCCATTATCATTCTTCTGTGTGCCACAGTTACTATTACCCAGCATTCTTTTGGTCACGAGTCTTGCCCAGTTGGCTTAAAGCCCCCATTCAAGGCAAGGGCAGGGCCTGACCTCTAGTCCACTGTCAGCCAGCTGCATGGCCTACATGCTGAGCCTTGTCTGGGAGTCACATATCCTGTATGGTCCTCTGTCACTTCCATAGTGTCCACAGAAGAAGCCCACCTTACCCAGGTCAAGGCCAAGGCAGCACTCGGCAAAGCACAACCCTTTTTATAACTTCCTCTTGTAGCCAGTCTTCAGAAAGGGTCTTTGTAACTCAATTCCAGCAAGTTAGCTGTTTAACACTACTCCTGGAGTAAAGATTTTCCTCCAAGCTCACTTAATGTGAATATGTTTACCACCTGTTTGCAAGATCCGTGATTAAATACTACTGGCCTCATTGGGTGGTTGATGTTTACCACTAAGAATGGAGGCCTCAGTGTAGTGTGTTTATGCTAACTTTTCTGTAAGCAACTATTCTGCCAAGTGGTGAGAGTCTCTTTTAATTAGATGGTGGGGCTCTGGGCTTAGCACTGGATGCAAAAGCCTTATAAAATACAGTTTAGTTGATACACAGATGGTTGCTAGTGCAGAGACTCAGAAATCAGGTCATTCCATGAGAAAGCAAATTGAAGACTCATGTCACCTCCAGGTTGAGATTAAACCTAGCATCTTTCACTTTGAAATGGAGAGACCGGATCCCAGGGGCACGAGGTGTTTCCTTTGCACATTGCAGTCACTGGATGTTCCATTAGCAACTTCTCCACTGAATCCTGGCTCTGCTCCCTCACTTTCCTCTCCATGGATAGATGCCACTGTATGGCCAGTATGTTGTATGCTGCTTTTCCCCCATCACTGCTCAGCACAGAGCCACAGGCCCTGACCTCAGGCCATGCAGTGTTCTGACATTTTTATAGCTCCCCTTGCTCTCACCCAGTAAGGCAGTTCCTCAATGTGTGGGGCACATTTCACAGACAAGAGGGAGGCAGGCCTAGCTGCAACTGTAGGGTCAGCAGCAGATCTTTAACAGACCATCAAAGAGATACCCTGCAAAATGCCTCCCTTCCAGAGGAGCATTGGGTACCCAAAAAGCTGTCTCCAGACACTTGAATAATGACAGTTTTCAAGGTTTCACCAAAACTGTTGTGAAGAGGCAAGAGAGCCCATACTGGCCTGGAGGAGAGCACTGAATATTGCCACTAGTTAAGTCTAGCCATGGCCTTTATCATCACACAGATAAAGCCTGGGTGGCCTGGGTTTTCAAGATCTATGTTCAATTAAAAGTCTCCAGGTGGGACAGTGATGTTCATGAGCATATAGCTAGAGCAGGTAGAAGAGGGTATGTGTCTGGCTTTTTGGTAACAGTATTAACACATCTTTTCTTCTTAGCCTTCATATTGTTAGCTAATTCCCATGCTAGCACATCTAACCCCACCATGTCCAGCTTTAGGTGCTTTTCAGACAGAGGATCCAGGGCCCATACTGCATACCTCCAACCAGGGTCACATTCCCTGTGGCCTGTGGCCATTTTCCTCCTGTCCCAGCTCCTTGACAGTGTAGAAGGTAGCCCAGAGAAGAACTTCTTATTGTCAACTTCTAGAGTGAATTACCTTGTAATTCAGCATGAAAGAACACATAGCACAAGTACTTGAGTGTTTAATCATAGTGGCTACAGGCAGAGAGTACTTTTTTCTACCTACTTTTATGTATGTATAGAAATGCTTACGATTAAAGATGTCAACAATAACCCAAGAGCATTGGCCAGCAAAGAAATATTGCCAGTCACAAGGAATTATGAAGTCCAAGGGGACAATTTGAGGTCATAGAAATCCAGACCATTTGGGGGAGCAAGGCTTTCCAAAGCCTTCAGAATGGTCAATGCATTGGCCTGGTCCAGAATTAAAAGTGAGAGCAAGAGTTGGTCAGGCCATTTCTCTCCAGTTTTATCAAGCAAGTGCATAGTGCCATTAGTGGAGGATCACAGTGGCCTTACTCTCATTTAGGCTGCATGCTACAATTGATTTATTTCAATATTTTTCTTTATGCATTCATATTTGCACTGAACATAATATACTTTTAATCTTCTCCCTCCAAATAGAACATTACAGAACTCTGCAGATTTTCTGTCAACAAATAACATTATCATCAGATTCCAAGAAGGAGGCTGCTGTCTACACCCACTAAACAGTTCCACCAATGTTGCTAGGCTCAACAATTACATCAAGTTTTTATGTCTAGCTATTTCATTCAAGGTTTTTTGATGAGCATCATTGTTTCAGTAGCATACAGCATATTACTTTACTTTCCTAACATATGTTATATAAAAACTGTACATGAGAAGAGATCAAATGGGTAAATGAAGATATATTTCAGTTTATCATTTAGTTGGAATTCTAAGCAAACAATAATAAAGCAAAATCCAGAAAGGGGCTTGTGTTACATTCACACTCCAGGCTTTACTATAGGCTGGATATGAGTGTTCAAGGTTAATTCCAGTGCATTAAGGTGGAGAGGTGAAGAATTGATGTTATTCAACCTTGGCAGAAAGTCAAACTCCAACATACAGAAGCTTCTTGGTGAATACTGACCTGGTCAAAACCACAGGGAGTTGGTGTTTGCACACATACAGCAAATGAAAGGTAACTGAGACAACTAAGTGGTTATTTAAAAACAACAGTGATGAGCCAGAAAAAAATCTGCCTGCTTTTGTTTTTCAAATATGTTTTGCTTTGTGTGCTACAGGCTTTAAAATCCCTACCATCCTCCTGTGAAATGCAAAAGCCATTCCATTTCTATCAGTATGTTGTCAACCTAAGAGAACCTTCTAGAACTTTCTGGAAATTACAACCCACAGAGCAGTAATACACAGTAAAATATTCAAGCACATTTTAGGATCTCTGGCAGGTTTGGGCCTTTGTGTTTACAAATTTTACTTTTAAAAAAGTACTAGAACAACACTTTATTGTGAAAAATTTGGGAAATACAGATTAAGGAAGAAAGTCATTCATGTTTCTTCTGCCCAGAGAAAACTGGTATTACCACCTTTGAGTTCTCTTTCTCTATTTTGCTTCATAATTTACATGTACAGATGCATGAACATATATTTGTTTAACAAAACTGAGATCAAGCCCTGCATGATCTTTTATAGCCTACACTTTATCTAATATTTTGCAAACATACTTAAGTCAATTAAACCCTCTCACAACATCATCTCAGGGTAGAGTCTGGCCTTCCAACTCTTAGACATTTTAACTGATCAAAGGCTTTTTTCTCAGTATTAGTAGTAATATTGCTTTGAGCAAACATTTCTATCTGAATCCAGGTAAAACAATAGTAGTCTCACTAACAAGCAGGTTTAGAGAAAGTCCCTTCATTCAAAGGATTTGGGATTAAATATAATTCCAGTTTTGTTTGTTTTATCTGTCTTTTATCAAATTAAAAAAATTTTTATTAATACATTTTTATTGTAGTATGTATTATTTATAATTTTCTTGGGGAGTGGGCATACGTACATAATACATCTTCTGTATTAATCCCTTTCCTCCCACTTCCTTCCCTCCTCCTCTAATTTCCTTCCCACACTTTTATTCTTGTTCATATTATTAATCATAGCTCATGTTTATGAGCCATAATATTTACATTCACTACAGTCACTAGCTTTCTGTACAGTAATGACAGGACTTCTCAGATTCATTAATATGTTAATATTGTTCTCAAAATTATAGATCCTGAAATTCCTGATAACTGAGCATGCATGCACGCACACACGCACACACACACACACACACACACACACACACACACACACACAATTACATCCCCACTTATCATCTGTCCAGGCCTTGAGAATTTCCTTCCTTTACAATTAATATCTAGAACTTGAATTTCTAGGTCAAAGAGTCTATATTATGAATAATGATCTCTGTAATTTCATTGAATATTTTATCTTAAGCAGTTCTTACTAAAACTAAAACCTGTCACTCCTCAGATTAAACAGAAGATTACAGATGCCTGGGTGCTAGGGAGTTCTGAGTTCTTCAGGAAATAGATCAAGAATCCATGACATCATTGAATCTTTCTTAACTTGTCCTGAGGGGACTTTCTCAGTCTCTCTCCATGAGGTAGGTTTGCAGGAAGTTGCAAATAAAAGGCCAAGCACTTCATTTCAGACTCCTTCAAATCTAGGCCACACCAGCTACAACTCCCCAGAGCCCAGCTGGATGTGAGGCCTGTCTCGGCAACCCACGCCGAACATTTCCCGGCATGCCTCAGAACATTCTCAGACTTCCTCAGGAGGTTCTTAAGCAGCAGAACCAAGCACACTATCAAAAGGCTGGAGAAGCCGGTTGACCCAAAGTGGAGCTGGTTTCTTTCTGTTTTCTGCATTCAGCCCTTTTTATTCCGCTGACACAAGGCTCCTGTCCTCTTCTGTCTTGGCTTCAGGCTGGAAGCAACATTTCATACCCAGGAACTGTACCCGGGAAGCTTTTGTTAAGATTAACATGGCTGAGTGCCAGGGGACTGCTCCTCTGGGAAAAATAAGCCCACCTGGATGAGATAGACCTGCTTTCCCCATCGCAAACCAAGGAAGAAAGCAAAGCCAGCCGTGTTGAGCAGCCCAGAAATACGCTCTTACCAGTAGCTGCCCGAAGCTTAAAAATTTCCATGGTGTTCAACCAGGGAATTCTTGTTGAAATGTTAGGAAAATAACCAGCTCTTCCCTCAAAATTTTATGCAAATATATTTACTGAATCACTATTTATGGTAATGAAATTTGGTAGGGGGTTTATCTCACTGATAAAACAACATGATTAAGTAACTAAGTATATCTGTTTCTTCAATATACAGTAATAAGCTGCAGATGCTGGTGCATACCTGTAAATCCCAGCCCTCAGGAGGCTGAGGCAGGAGGATCACTTGCAGCCCCAGTTACAAAGTGAGCTCAAACTGTGAAACTCTGTCTCAAAAAGATACGTATATGCATCAGGAGACTGAGAAAGGAAAAAAAAAAAAAAAACTTACAAAGGATGTATTCTATTTGAGACAGACAAAATTGTATGTGGATAAGAATCAGAATTATAACCAATTAAAACTACATAATTCAAATAAATTTCAAAAAACAAGAAAAATTCCAGTCTAGAAACAAGGACTGTTTTGAGTGGTGGAACTGTACCTATGGCTTTTTGACTGTCATCTAGCCAAGTTTCAAAGATGGGTATATATTGGAACTTTCTAATAACAACAGCCACATATTTTGTTAAACAGAAAAGTACTTACCCATTATTTCTAAGGTCAACTATCTCGATGCTGTCACAGAACTTTGTTTCCATCTGTTTGGTTTTTTGGTTTTGTTTTTATTTTTTGGCGAATCAATCTTACAAATCATGTTTAAAGGATTTAAGGACAAAGCCCCACTTGGGTAAATTCCCAGCAGAAGCCTTAAGAAGTTTGCAAACAGAATTAAGAGCAGGATGAAGAGAGAGAGAAGAGATGGTAAGGCGGAGGGCGAAAGGATGGGTGGGAGAGAGGTGGCCTGAGAGGGGAAAGTATGGAACAGTGTCACACAGGATTCAGAGGCCTCAGGTGTCAGTGGCTTTCTTATTTGTAAAAAGAGGACCATATAGTTGGCTTCAAAAAGTGTAAGAATTAACAAAACCAGCTTTTCGAGTGAGCCTTTGACCCAAAGTACTGGTAAGCACTCAGGGAAGGTCCTTATAAAAGTGGGTTCTCTCTTCCAGCATGCTTAGCACCAAATGAAACACTGTCACAATTTCAAAGTCAAAGGACAAGCTCTCAGTGAACCTCAAGTAAACCCAAGGAAGCCATATAGAAGAAGATGTGAAATCCCTTTCACTAGAATGAGTGACCCAGGGTCACCATTTGCATGTCTCTTTTAGATAACTCAAAACAGCATTTGCTTCTTTTACCAAAAACAGAGCAGGGAATAGTCCTGTGGACATATCCATCAGAAGCAAGGCTCTCTTTCTGGTCAGAGTGCCACACCTTCCTAGAAACTGCCCCAAAGTGGCCTAGGGAGAAATCCTAGCTTGCAGGGTCAACAATGCACCAACATGGACCCAAGATAATGGGGCTGTGAATTGCAATCCTAGCCATACTGCTGGGTCCATGCAATGCTACAACTGGTGTCTAGGAAGGAAAAAATGCAGGATATTCACTGGTTGAATAATATATTAATGAAGAGGTTCCTTAGCTGCACTGCTTTGAATTTCCATGGTAATTAAAATTGTGATCTTACTCCTGAGAGGAAATTAAAGACAAAATGCTTTTACTTTAAACAAAGAGGCTGATTGCTTGGGACTAGTATATATAAATAGATAGAGGTTATAAAAAAATGATACTAAATCAAGTTTAAAATACGTGCACAGCAAAACTAGATGTTCACCTGGCTGTCAGACAATAGAAATGCCCATTTTGGGGTGCGTGTGGCCTTCCCAACTAGCACCACACCACTAGCACTTGGACACCCTACAGACCCAGCAGGCATCAGGGCCTTAAGAGATGTTCAAGTTAATCTATACAGAAACTGTCTCCAAATCACTGGTTCAAACAGCAGAAACCAGAATTAACCAAAGGGTCTCGGAGTTGGGCAATGGGCTTCCAAGTGGTGGTTCCCTACCAATGTTCTACATTAGGCATTGTGTATCTAGCTAACAATTGAAAGTTCTGAGAAAGAAGATGGTTAGTGGGGAGAAGGAAAAAGAAAGAGGCAACATGAATCCAATTACCCAAAGACTTGAAAGGCACTAGAAAAAGTGAAATGGTATGTGTTAAAATATACAGTAATATTGTTCTCTTCTTTTCTAAAACTTAACTTTATTGCTTCTATACCATTTCACCAATAGATACAATTAAGGGCAGTTTATTCTGAGGCCATGTAGATCCCATTTCATGACATTACTCAGTATTCTGAAGGGATTTCAAACTAGTTTGGATATGTTGAAAGTCCCAAACCTAATACACAGGGTAGACCATGCTATTTCCAATAATATCTTGATGTAAACTTCTAAAAATGGTATCTGGTGGTGACCAGATTGGGCAGCGATTTTGCAAGCAAAGGCTTTTAGCCTAGCATTGACCTTGATGAAAATAATCAGGCCTCCTCCATTGAAGTTCAAAACAAAACCACCCATCACCTCATTTGAAAGAGCAAAACCACAAGCCACACACCTCAGCCATTATTGGGGGAAGCATCTATCTCTTGCTTCCTATTGGTAACTGCAGCAAAGTCTGTTTTATTCACATGTGAAAGTTTTTGGTGGTCACCTTTTGTGTTTAAAGAAAGGAGAGCAGAGAGAAGGAAAGAGACCATAGAGAGACAGGCACACTCTTCACCTTTGGGATAGAGTCTGTGGCATTGACAGAGCTCAGGACACTGAATTCTTCTGAAGCTAAGCCCAAGAAACAAGGCCAGGCTAAGATATGTTCACAGTTAGAACAGGAAAGAGGATCACTGGGGAACACAAGAGAGGATAAAACCAGCATCCTGCAGTAAACGGTATAAGCAAAAAGGATTTGCCAGCCATCAGACACAATGGTGCCAAATTCTGATCACCCTACCCAAATTCTCACTTGCCCCTCAGTCCCCTGCACAATTAGTCAAAGAAATGACAGTGATGCTTCTGGCAGGGAAAAACAATGCACAAGGACATAGACTGGACTCATGAGCAAGAGGAAGCCTGGACATTGTTCCAGAACCTTGATTCACCCTTGTGTACCTACAGAACTGAGAAGACCAAATAAGACCACCTGATGATCTGCTCTGGTAGAACAGAGATCTAAGTTCCTCTACAGTGGGGGACTTTTCACAGGGTAGGGGAGCTCTAAACTGGGACTTCCCAGAATGTTTACTTGATTTTATGATAACTTAAAGATCCTTGATTTAGAGGAATGTGCATCTTCCTTCCACAAGTTCTCCCAGGCTTTACCTCACCAGTCTGGTCCAGGGACACACAGGACACAGGTCTTCCTTTGGTCCCTTTGATACTTTGGACATCGCCTTGACTGACTGTTAAATCCTAGTTCAACCTCTGCCTGAAGCTCAGCCAGAATCAGGCCCTTGAAGCCACTTCTCTGCTCAGCCAGAGATATTCAGACTTTGTAATTTATTGGAATAGGAATATTCAGCTTATGGAAGGGACAGTGGCCTGGGTACAGGGAAGACATATGATCTTGAAAGTATGCAGACCTGGGTGTGACTCACAGCTCTGCTGACTTAGGAGTGCTGTGATCAGTGGTAAAAATGACATCTTCATCTATAAGAAAAGAAGAAGGGCACTAGTAGGACCACAGTCTTATTAGAAACTAGGTAAGTGTTGCAGCCTATTTAGAACAGGCTCTGGCTCTCCTCTTTCACAGTGGTGGGGATGGTTTTCCTGAACATAATATTATTCTTTCCCTCCATCATCATCTATTAAACCCACCATGTGAAAGGCAGAGTTCAAGGCAGATGATTACTATTGTAAAGGAAGTAGGCAAAATTTTATGGTGTTTATACTATAGGGAAAGAGAAAACCAATAGAGAGACTCATGATGGTATTATGTTTTAGAGGAGAAAAGTAAAAGGTAAATGGAAGACGAAAAGGAATGACATGATGAATGTAATGGCTAGGAATGCTGCCGCATCTGGAAATGATCACATTTGAACAGTGAGAGAGAAATCCATGATGGATATTTCTGGAAGAAACTCTTTGGCAGAGGGGACAGCGATTATGATGACTTTGCATTGGAGGTTAGCATCAGTTAGCTGACTGACCCTGCATCAGTTGGCTTTTGCTGTGTAACAAGTAATCATAAAATTATAGTAGCATAGGATCATAAACTTTTGTTACCTTCCACACTTCTGTGAGTTGACTCAATGTTTCTCTTCCTCTGGAGTGGCTCAGCTGGAGTGGATGGTATGGGACTGCCTCATTTACAAAGGTAGGGTGAGCCTGACAACAGATCTGGTGATGACCTTGTGCTACCAGGCTGGCCCAGGCTCAGGAACATGGAGGTATCTGCAAGATTCCACAGGGTAGCAGAAAAGGAAAAGCCTCAGTGCAGCAGCGAAAGCAAGTTGTGTAGCCCAGGTCAAAGTTGGTTTGGAAGGTGGCCACCAAACAGGGGATATTAAGAGAAGAATGAGGATAGGCATTTGTGCAAACAATCCACCTTAGGGACACCAGGGGTTTGCACAGAAGAGTGGCATTTTCTGTTGCATACTTTAGTAGTCCTGGCATTAAAAGGACTGTCTCTGGGAGAATATACCAGATGGGAGGCTGAAGAGGCCACTGGTGTCTGACAGCTGCATCACAGGAGCAGAAGCCCAGGGATGCATGGTGTTCCTGTCCTGGAGCTGCCATTACCAGGAGAGGCAACAACAGGCGTCCTCACTCTCCACTTCACGGTACAGCATTTCTTAGTGCAAGTGCATATTTTCCGTTGTGCCCGAGTGGACTTTCTACTGTCCTTGCTAGTTTAATCTAAAATTTTGAATTTCTAGGATGTTGCATTTAGGAAGTTTGTTGAATAAATCAATGAATGTAGGAAGACTTGTTCTATATAATTGAGAAAGCTTTTGAACTTAGGGGAATCTATGGTGTAAAAAGAAAGGTCCAAATGAAGAAGAGTCACCAACTGTACCGGATGCTTGCTAGCCACTAAGTTCTTGATAATCACAGGGGAACAAGCCACTGAGGACTGAAATGACACTCTGTGAGTAATGTCAACACATCGTAAGGTATTGTGTTAAACGCTAGTCATTTTCTTTCTTCTTTCTTTCTCTGACAGAAAATACGATGCTGGCATGCTGATTGTGTGAGACAGCCTGGGCACAGACAGCCACAAAGCACAAAAACAAAACCCGAACTTGGAGAAGAACTAAGAACCATGTTTTCCTGGCATCTACAAGATGTGCTTTATTTTTCCTCTAGTTTCTTTTTAAAAAAAAACAAAACAAAACAAAAAAACAAAATGAAAACAAAAAAAAAACTGAAACAAACATTTAAAGAAATGATCCAAACTTCAGGTGATCGTAGTCAAGCATGATCTTTTATTAAGCCTGGGACAGGAGGAAGTGGCGGAAACTGAAGCTGATGCAGAAGCAGGGGGACTGAGGGGCTGTGAAACTCACCCCCTGGGCTACTCTTGAGACCCTGCATGGAAGATGGAGAGACCTTCGGTTTGCTGCCTACTGTGAGGACATCTCATGCTAGGGAATGGTTTGCAAAAATTATTTATCATCTCTAAAGAATTATTATAGCTTTGGCGAAGGATTGGTGACAGACACTGCTAGACCCTTGTGCTACCCTAACTCTCATTAGCACAATCAGCTGGGACAAATCTCTGGGGTTCTCAACCTGAACTTGCCAAACCTACTCAGACTTGGTTAGGATGAATGAAATAATAATCTCCTGGACAAATCCAAAGGAGAAGGATGAATGTTTGATTTTGCTTCTCTACACAGGACAAAGCCACCTCTGGTTGCACTGGTGGCCACGTGACAATGGGACATCAGGCTATCCTAAAGTGACAGAGAGTTGCTTGTGCTTCTACCATGAGAGAAAGAACCCACGTACAGGCCAGGCTTTTGCTTTCAAATAGCCCACCACCAGAAAGCAGAGGGACTCATGCTGACACCGACCAGAGAGAAGCGACACTGTCCCTGTGCCCTGCAATTATTTGTTCTCTATCACCATTTCTTATCTGTCATGCACCCTTATTTCCTTTGCTCTTGTACATCTGCATGGCCGGGATGTAGAACTGGGGTGCTAGGCAGGAAGCGGCACTGCTAGCCAGATGTGTTGCCCAGCCGCTCCTGCACTAGCCTCTCGCTGAGCTCCCACAGGGCCTGCGCCGTCTCCTCGCTCTGAGCCTGTACTGAGGGTAGGCAGCGGCAGCAGTTATTGAAATACATTCCTCCCAGGCCTTCCATCTCCGGAGCTGCTGCGCAGTACACGGTGGTGGCTGCTCCTTGTTGCTGAAAATAAAAGGAAAGAGAAAACACTAAGAGGTGACGGCAGACAGTGTTGAGCTTCCCACACCTGCCCACACGCAGCTGGGTGCCAGCGCCAAAGGATACCGGAGCAGTGGCTATCAGAGGTGCTATGGAACCATCCAGGAGTTCATAAACTCCACTTGTTACATGGGTGTGACCTTCTATACCTTTAACAGGAAAAGGCTTGGAGAATAAAAGGACTTGGATGGGGGAGGGGGCAGACTGTATCCTTCCCAACACATGGGAAGGGACGTATACAGCCCCTTGGCTTCCCAATGTGTAAAGTACTTTGACACAAGAACTTTCTAGTACTTCTCTGTAAATTAAACTAAGCACTCTTAGTGATGGTCCATCAAGTAGAAAAGCCAGGTGGGGTTGGTGCTAGAAGTTTCTTTTATTCTTTGCCCATGGTACTGCTAGGGGAGATGTTTGGAATGCTATTAAAATGTTTAAGACTGGCACACCAAGACACACACACACACACACATACACACACACACACACACACACACTAATGCATCTGGAAAACCTTTGTCAGCTGTCTTATGTGTTTTGGATTTGCAGTGGGACAGTGGCTGAGGGTATATTCCCTCCAGCCCATGTCAAAATGCAAGTTGTGGTGAATACCGTTGATCACTTTTGGTCCAACTCAGATGCAACAGCAGGGGCTGAGGCTAGGGACGCGTGTGTGCTGATGGGCATCGTGTCATCCTGCTGGACAGAGACTGCCAGGGACGCAGTGAAGAGAGCAAGAAATCACTTCGCTTTGCAAGCCATAATTAAAAATAATAGGCTGCTGTTCATAGGGAGACACTGTACACACGGCTCTAATTTAAAACCAATACAGTTTATCTGGCATCTTATGATTATTTATGTGCATTTCAGCCCTTGCTGTACCAACTAATTATCAGTTCATGGAGGTAGGGTCTCAATAGAGCATTAAAAGGCAACTACAGAGGAGGTTGTCCTTATGGAAATGTTAAGGTTGTCTGGTTGCAGAGAGAAACAGATTTCTGTCCTCACCAGAAAGGTGTATTCTAGAGTCACTGGGAGCTAGGGCCATTCTGAGAAGCAGGATCACGGATGTGGTAGTTGGAGGGCAGTTCTAGAAAGCAGACCTGGGACTTTGCATCTTGCTTTGGCTTCCATGTCTATGATTACAGTTGAAAAATGACACCATCCAACACACCCAAGGGACCTGATCCTAGAGTGTGGCAAGAGGGACTCCAGCTTTGGTAGCACTGGCTGCACTCTACTGGGCAAGGGCCACCAGTCCAGGAGTTGAACAACTGGCAAGATCTGAGCTTCATTCAACAATCACTAGTTTGCTACCTGCCCGTTCCTTACCCTGCCCACTTCACACCAGCCAGTAAACATCCTGAATGCAGTTGTCCCTTTCCCAATTGCTTTGTGAGTCTCAAGTCTAATGGAAATGATCTTATGCCACTCAAATTTCCTTTCACCACATTCTCATTGCTACTAACCCTCAGCTCAGCACACAGCGCATTGCTCTACAGACTGTCCCTTAATTTCTCTGACTCCCATGCTGGGAAGAGGGATGCACAAGTGCCTCTGCCAATGAATGGGAGACCCGAGTTGCGTATCCAGCTAACTCAAGCTGAAACAGCCGTGGTTTCAGTCCTTAGAAGTCAAGTGGAGATACTGCTTTGTATAAACTTTAGGCCAGGTGTCCTGAGTTTCCACTGTATTTTGTAGCCGTAGTGTCTACCAGAGAGTGGTAAGATGACCTATGCTTGGCTCCCAAATGGGGAGCGCTCCCATCAGCTCAGGCCCAAGTCCCAGCCCCCAATCCTGGAGGGGTCATAACATCAGCATCTGTGCATCAGGGTGGACCTGCCCTTCTCAGGATCTACCTCTCCTGAGAAAAGTCCAAGGAAGACTCAAAAACAAAACAAAACTAAAATGACTTAAGAAAGCAAAAAGCCAAAGTCTTCCCAGGCCAGGGTAGTATTTTGCCACTATTACCTTCTAAAATGTTATCCGATTTCCTTGTAGCATTGTTGAAATAGTATTTTTACCAAGAAATTCTGTGGCCACATTGATGTGGAATCCTGTGGACTGGGAGCAGGGGCACTGGCTCTGTAGAGTGCAACAGCAAGTAACCGGCCTCATCTCCTGCAAGCCCACTGTGGGCTGCCACACCGAGAACCATGCCTTTCAGAAAAGCCCATGTTTTCCTTTGCTCAAGCAATAAGTGACTCTGATTCTTTGCCGCTGTGTGTAGTCCAAATGCCAGCACTGTAGGTCTGGTCTGGAACACGGCACCGAGTGGAGGCACCTAACAGCAAGGTCCACCTTCTCCATGCCAAGCTTGGCTGTACACACTTTTTCTCCCCATGCTGAGCAATTAAGTAGCAACAAGGTCTTGTTGGTCCCACACCCTCGTCTTCTTGGAGAATTCTATTTGTAGCAGTCCCAGTGGCAACCTCTGAGTGACATAAAAGATCAGATGTGACGACAGTTTAATAACAAGCTCTCATTTGGGGCTTATCAGTTCTTTGGTCTGTATATCATCAGAATGAGACCAAACCATTTCATGAACTCTCATTAGTAAACAAGCCCACACTGCTGATACAAGATGAAATATTTTTAAACACATTAAAAAAATTTTTAAAGCACACTTTAATCACATCAGATGACTTTCATGCCACCTTTAGGGCATCAGTCCATAATTCATAAAAGATGAATGAGCCATACAAAGGAAACAATAGTAACAACTCTAATGTACAATATCTGGGGCCGTGACTTGCCAGTTGCCACAGTTGCTTGCTGATCTACTGTAACAAAATAATACTTTGATGTAGAAACACTGGTTAGACCTATGGGTTCTTCTAAATGATTTTCTGAGAACAACTTATCAGTAAGTTGCAAGCTGATCATGGAATGGCAGAGAAGTAGCACCTCCAGTCCATAGTCCAGACAGGGAGGCAGGGTGTGGATGACTCAGGATTGAGGATTTATGGGAAGCCCAGTAGAATATTTAACCATGCCTTGAATGCCATTTTCTATCTAGCCCAGCATTTGTGAGCTCCCAGAGAAGAACCGTGCCATCAATCTTTGTGGTGTACGTAAAATTACCCAGGTTTCTTGTTTGGGATCAAGTTCAGAGCATCTTGGTCATAGAGGTACATCATTCTTTTTCAGCAATCATTTGTCAGATCTGAAGCACAATCTTCCACTACGGAAAGGTGGGATTTAGGAAGCAGTTGCTACTCATTTGTGTTTGAGGCCCGAGATCAAAATTATCCATCCTTGTAAAACTCTTTGTGGAGATGCAAATGTTAAGTAGCCACTTTTCATCTACATTTATTTGATAACTGCTAGCCATCAATTTGTAGCTGTCAGCACAGAATACAAATGAATATTGACTTCTATAAAGAAAAAAATGCAGAGGTTTTTGATAAACAATACATGGCAAAGAAAAAAATGCCTACATATTGATATCTGTAAAGCATTGGTTAGTACTCTGATATAATACATTCTTATAAGGACATATATCACAGGATTAAGTGTAGTTTTCAGGCTTCTCTACTTTAATATGCATGCTTATTTAAAAGAAAGAATAGATTCCCATCTTCAAGTAGATGTAACTATGAGATGTACTTACCAATAGACATAATGCTATGGCATCTCTCTATTCAATGACTGCAAGAGCAGCAGACGTTCTCAGATTGCTTATTACAGACCCATCAATACAAGGACACTGCACAGCAGATTCTGAATTAATTAGCTGGTACAAAAGAGTAGAGTTGTGAAGGGAACTATCATGCACAAACAAAAGCCTGAGGACCCCAAGGGCAGAGAAAGAGAGCCACCCTTCAGAGGTGGGGAGTATCCACAAAGCTGCACTTCCAGGACCAAAAGGTGACCACAATTGAACGGGTTTGACAATAAAAGGAAAGATAGGCATCTCTGTAAACCCATATAGTCTTCACTGCTCCTCACTGAGGACCTGCTAAGCAAAGCAAACCTGCACACACTCCTGGCCACCTGCTCCTGGGAGTGTAATGATAACCAGAAAGCATGGTAGATGGGAAGGGTGAGTGCAGCCTTGTGTGCACAGTAAGTAGCTGTCTCCACACTCTCTCTGGATCTCCTTGGCTTGTGATAACATACCCACAGGACAGTTTTTAACCATGCTGTCAAAGAGGTGTGACATGGTGCTCCAGAGTTTACCTTCAGATACATTTGTGGATAGGATGTACCTCACCCTAGAAATAATTACAGTTTGAAAGACAAACAGAAAGGAAGCTGTTCCAAGAGGTGATATGCTCCCTACTTACTACCCAAGGCCAACTTTCCAGTGGAAAACCTGCTCCTATATTCCGTCAGATCATAGAGTCCTGCAGTTTGTATAACACTGAGATTCACAGGCCTCTTTGATTAGAGTGGCCACAATCAGTGGGCACTGTCTTACTCCACTGTTACATATGTAGTGCTCTATTAAATTGCAATTAGTGCTACTCAGCAAGCAGGCCAACTTGCCCCAGATATCGGGAGGCAGTAGAAAAGTACCGAGAACTCCTAGAAAGGACTCTGTCCTCCCAGTTGTTTGGTTTTCCAGTTGGGCATCAGCCAATGGGGACTTTTCAAATAATCAGGATCCATAGTAATGATTGAGATGTTACCACTCGCCAGAGACCTACAGAAAGTGTCGCAAGCATTGCATTCTAACCCTCATGCTGCTCCACAAGACTGGAAACATTAGCATCCTCAGGTATGGCGAACCCCACTTAGTATCAGAGATCAAAAGCAAACTCATCCCTGTGTGTGGAAAGCCCACTTAGTGCCAGAGATCAAAAGCAACTTGTCTGCAGACACATGGATAATCACGTAGATTGTCCAATTATGGTTTCTGCTTACACGTCTCCCGTTTGCCTCAAGCTGCTTTATACTGTTTTCCTTTCTTCCCCACCAGGCTCCATCTCATCACGGAGTGACACCCTGACGTGGCATGAAATTCAATGTGTGGGCTCTTGGGCGCTCACCTGAGAAATGTTCAAAGGAGGTTTTCCATTGTTGATTTAGTTAGGGAGCTAAATTGAAATTATATCCATTTGGATTAACAAAAAGGAAGGCTCAGCACTCCCTCAGACGATTCAATGGCAAATGACCCTTAATACAAGTGTCACCTGATCCAAAATGCCACTTCTAGGCACCGGATTTGCAGAGTTAAGGAATCTACTCTTCAGCAAAATATTCTTTTTTTCAAAATGTGAACATTAAAAACAGTGAAAACTAAACCATATCCATCTTAATCAATCCCAGAATGAGTGTGGCCTTCTGTAGGCACATGCTCTGACAGGCTTCTTCAGTTCTGAGAAACACAACCAACCATTTCCTTCCCTCCCAGTAAATCCCTAGAAAATTCAATTCTACAAATTCCTAACAATTGACTCCTACAAAGGCCTTGAACAAAACATGCTTAGATACATGCAAATAATTCATGTAGCTATTGAACTATAACTTTCTTCCCAAGCCCTGGAGAGTTTTGCTAACTCACAGGGTATTTCTAACATTTATTAGAGAAGGGAAATGTGCTACTTTTCTCACATGGAAAGATCAGAAGAGAAATTTTTTTTTCAGGCTTTAAAAATGTTGCTAGTGTGTCCTGGAGAAGATATTCAGATGCCATTGAGCCTCTTTCCCCTGTAGAGGGTAGCGTGTCTACTCTAACACGGGGATTTGCCAACATATCTGGGTTTTCCACATTGCCACAAGGAGGGCAGGCTCAAAATGTTACAGTCATCAGGTTTCTTTTTAGGTGATTTTCCCACACAAGCTGTGGATCATTCCCATCTGACACAGAGGGTACAGTCCATGGGGAGGCTTTGATGCTAGTCTAATGAGGGAAACCCAAGCCATGAACTTTGCTAATTTATCATCACAAATGCAGTTCATTCAAGCACAAACCGCCATCAATTTGCAAAAAACACCTTGATAGAATAAAAGAGGATTAAGAATGTCAAATTTCAAATGCCACATGCTCAGGGAGATTCTCTAAGCTGCCATGAAGTCTTCCTGTTTGGAGTGCTTGCATTGCAAGTTAAGTGATCCCCAAGTCTGAGATTCCTGATAAAAGACATGCTTTGCCAGCAAGATCACTGAGGCATTTTAAGAGGCTGTTGTAAAGACCAGGGTGGAAGGTGTTGGAAAGTCGGCAGGAGTGTTGCTCCTACTCTTCCAAAACTTTTGCAGGCACAACCCCTCAGATCAAAGAGTTTCAGGTGGAAAGCTGGAAATAACTTTTAGCAGGCAGAGCAGTATAGATGTCTTCACTAGCCTTAGTACTTCGGGAGGAACAAGCAGTCAATCCCAGCCATCCAAAGGAATCCAAAGCCATGTTTGCTTGGGGAAGACCAGGCAAGGGAGGACTTGGACAAAGAAAGGACCGAGGAGCAGAATGATCTTGGTAAGCACTAAAGGCTCTGTTGTCAAGTCAGTTAATTGTTCTAAATTCTTCCTTGAAATACATGAACACTTTCATGCCTTTCACATGTTGTTGCTATAAATGTTCCGAGGGTTCGACAACAAATTCATATCTGGGTAAAAGAATATAGACACAATACACACAAGTGCTTCATCTTTCTGAGACCTGCTGTCATCATAAGACCTGCAAATGCACTCTGCTAGGGGATGGATAAGGGGTCCTCCTAATGGAGGAAGGAAAAAGGGACAACTTATGGACCACTCATGAAGCTGGATTTAAGTAAGCTGTCTCCACTTTTTGATACCAAGATGCTGTTGAATTGCTCAGACCTGAAGGATTCTCATTAGGAATAATGGAAGGTGTTGTTTACTATGCTGGATTTCCATGGAAGAATTGTCCAGACACATTACAGATGCTGCCTGGAATGCCCACATTGGAGACCTCTCTTGCTGGGAAGGAAAATTACACTGTGGTATCCATTCCTCAGTGGGTTAGTTTGAAATGGCCAAGCAGAAGAGCCATAGCCATTTGCTACTGACATAACATCCTACTGATAAGCATCATCCTTTCACACGGCACACATCGGATGATGGCTTGTCAGTGGGCCACCTCAATGCCAGTGTTGAAGGACTGCTGCGTGTTCATAAGATATATAAAAGGTATTTAGCTCATGCTCATTTGAAACATAGTACATTTTTGCTATACTTTTTCACCCTGCTTATAGCTAGCTCTGTATACTGTATATAAATGTATGCCACTGTATTCATCACATATACTAAAATAAAACTTGGAAGTAACCACCAGGCAGAATTGATGGGCTCAGTTCTAGTATAGTGGAACAGAGAATGTCTCTGCAGTACAGGTGGAACCATCTTCTTTCTCCTTTCTGCACAGAGTGATTCCACCTGGTCTGGCTGCCATAGCAGCTCTCCAAGAAAGCAGAGAGTGCTGCTTTGTGCACATCCAGGATTTCAGGGCAAACAAAAGCAAGCTATGCACTTAGACTTTAAGGTTGACAGTTTGTTTTCACCCATGTCATGGATATATTCCACGATAGTACTGAAAAGACATCGGGTGTGGAGGGCAAATAACAGGGACATTGATGAGGCCATGTCATGGAGACAAATTAACTCTTAATTCTGTCTTCCCCAAGATGAATGAAGAAGACATACTTGGCAATAATTCAGATCTTCCCATCAGGCCCCAGGGTCCGGCCCTACTGTGTCAAGTTGGGCAGGTCTTGGTTGGGTATGGGCCTCTTCATCGGGCACTCAATGAAAGAGATCATTTCTCAGGCTCAAAGATGCTGGCCTTGTTAATATTTCATTTAGAACACACTGTGGAGAGTGTCTCGTTTATATTACTTCCATAATTAATGGTGATAGCTTAGGCACTGCCTTTTCACGGAGAGATCTCTTCACAGTGGTCGATGGGTAATGAGAAACAATAGATATTTCATTCACCAGGAGCTTGTTGCTAGTTAGTAGGAAATGACTGTGCGTGTTGTTGCTTTAATTGCCAGGGTAAATAATTCTGCCTCGGTGTTAGTGAGCATTTTAAAGCACTTGATGCAAATAGACTAGAAACAAAACAAACAAAAAAAAATTACCTTGATTATGCAACACCTTTGCATAGAAAGTTACAAAGGTATGTCTTTTTAAAAAATTGTATTCTATCATGCAAATGTTATCTCAGTATGCATGTGCTCACTATTCATCTACTGTATTTTAGGAAATACAATTAAGCCACCTTTCTCTTTTTCTATGTAGACTGTAAATAACTGTAGATCTTTCTCTTGTTTCTCTATGTAAATATATGTAAATACTAATAAGCCATGCATGCTGATATTCTAGGCAATTTCAGGTACTTTTATAATCCAAAGGCATGAACTTGGACTGGTTTGTTAAAGGGGGCTCTCTCAAACTCTTTAAAGCAAAATAGAAATTAAAGATTTCTTCTTAGATTGCCATGGATTCCTTTGTCTTTTCTCCCTTCCAATGGACCCTTACTTCATCACCTTCTCACAGGGAAAGGGTGCTGAGCGAATGCTGGACCCAGGAGCATGAGCAGAAATGTTTGGTTTGGGCTTTCCTTGGGTTTTCAAATAAAAAACTTTATGGAGTTTTCAGGAAATCATTCAGAATCATTAATGACATTTCTTTGGGTTTTTCTAGCAATACATTCTTTTCTGAAAATAATTCCTCTTATTTCCTTCTATGTGCCCAGCTCAGGGCAAGAAAGCTTATGAAAAAAATCCTGTCATTTCCATTTCAAAGATGTGGAAAGAGTCACATCAAGACTAGATACCCTTCTAAAGTAACAAAATTATCAAAGTTCTACAAACCTCTGATTCTTTCCTACATATGAAGCCTCAATAAAACTTCTATGCCAAGGGCTGAAGATTACATAATTTAAACTGTGGGCATCCTAGTTTCTTTTGCCACAATTCATCTCTGCAATATGTGCTGCAAAAGAAGCCTTGGCCAACAAGCACATACATGATCATGGCTGTGTCTCAATAAAGCTTTATTTACAAAAATACACAGCAGGCCAACTTGGTATACAGCCCATAATTTTCCAACCTCTACCTCATGTATTATCAAAACTCAGTCCTCTTCAATAGGTCATTAGTCCTTCTCTTTTTGAAAGTGTACATATGTTTGAAAGATTGGAGAAATATTCCAATCAACTGAAAACGCTCCACCCCATTTCTGCAAGCACCAGGCCTATCTGAGGAAATCAGAAATAAAAAAGGAGATGAGAAACAATGAAATCATCCGAGCTTGTAAATCACAGTGTCTTTCCCAAACAAATTACCTTGTCAGGTTTCAATTTGGTTATCTTTTGTTTTCATAAACATAGATGGGAGAAAAATAGTAAGAAAGACAGAAGTTAAAAAAAGAAAAGAAAGGAAAAAACCCCAACAACTCTCACTCTTCAATGAGAAGGCCATTACCTCTGGTATCTATGGAAACCAAGCAGTGCATACACTTTTTTAATGGCTGGAAAACAGTGTCTGTGTTTGAAGATGTTTTGCCCAAGTATGATGCTCCTGTATAAATGTGTTAATTGACAGTTTCCTTTAGGATTTTCTCATTGAAGTTTCCAAACTTAATTTGATGGCACAAGGAACTCTCTGGAGTCCTTGAAGACAGCTGCAAAGTTGGAGCTTTCGAAAATGGAGCCCTCCTGGGCATTGTGTATAAATCCAAACTGCCTCCTGCAGAGCTAGTGAAGAAGCTGCCCCCATTTCCCGTAGTTTGCCATTGACCAAGCCTCTGCACTCACTTTGGGAAGGGAGGACCACTTGCTCACCTTTACAGAGCAAGGATCATACTGGCCCTCCAGCCCAGGAGGGAACTGGAAAGGGGGGAAGAGTGGGTGTTTGGGTGAATTGGATGGCAGTATGACACAGTGGAAAGAACCCAGGAGCCAGACTCTTGCCTTTGTGACCAGTAGCTCTGTAACAAACCACTGAGTCACATGGGCATCCATGAGGCAGACAGAATAACATTTCCTTTATGGGGATCTTGCAAGGACTAGCGAGAGTATTTGGTCCATTCTGGATGTACAACAAAAACCATTTTGATGGCAGCTCCAATTCTGTGTAAGGTTAAAGAAGGAAGTGACACACACCAGAGAATCTTGTCTTTCCTTTGCTCCAGGGACTTGAGGTAAAGGAATTTCTGCCTTTTAGGCTAGGAGTAGTCACCCTTCTTTCTAAGCCCACTCAAGTTCTCGGGGTGCCCCTGTGGGGGCTATGAATCTCACTGTGTCTCTGGCCATGGTGGGCCGGAACCCAGCTCACATTCATGTCCCAGAGGTGCCAGCATTAGGACAAATGCTGTGATCCTTTGTGTTGCTACCCATGCCCCCCACCCTCCAGGGCCTTTTATACATCTCTCCATCTCCAAGTACCTCTCTGCAAGGATGGCCAAGAAAAGTGTGCATACACAGAACCACAGAGGAGGGAGCAAGGATGGCGTGTACTGATGCTGCAAAATCTGGGTTGAGGTGGAAGGGTAGCAGCTGCAAAACTTTTTTTTTTCCAAATTTTTTATTTGAAAAAGTTTTACATAAAAATTCAGGGAAATGTATGCATCCCTCCTTGTGGAGCATTCATTGTTTATAAATGAAAAGTCTGGCAAGATAGCTCAGGGTCTAAAGCGCCTCTCAGGGACCACGGATCGAGCCCCAGCACCACATGCCATGCCAGCCCCTCCCTCCAGGGCGGGCTGAGCTCAGCCCCCACCCCCACAAAAAAAGAATCTGTGATGTGTAGCGAGACACTGTAATAAATAAATGAATTAAAAAAAGAAAAAAAAAAAAAAAAAAAAAAAGAAAAGTCTGGAGTAGGGAATTGGCATTGGCTAGGTTAATATCCTCCCCCTAGTGACTGTGAAGCCTTGTGTGAAATCCATGCCTGAGTCATTCCAGTGTCCCCACCTACAGTGCTCTTGTAGCACATTTCTACATGCTGCATAGGGGTCTTAACACTACTTCTCTTATGCTACCATTGAGTTTTGCCTCAAAACATGAAAATGAGTTTTCCTATATCATCTCTAGTCAGTAGGCAGCACTCAAGGCCCCTGATGCAGATCAGTGTGACCCATGGACTATCAGGCCCATTTGTGCCTGTTCATTTAGCTTTTGATTCTGAGGTGCTGCTGCCCACCAGCACTTCACCAGTGTCTGTGATTCGGAACCAGAATTCTTGTCTGTGGTGAGGTGGGCAGGCTGTGTGGGACGAGGACAGAGGAAAGGACAGGTCAGCTGAGAGCATCAGAAGGGAGCAGAAGCAAGGGGCGAGGGCTGCTGGGGTTCGTGCCATAGTGGAGCAGGAGGTAGTGAGCCGGGAACCCTTTAGTCTGGCCTGTTGTCCCATTTGCGCTCCCCATCTGACAATTGGTGACTCCAGGGTAGAGAGGGTTAAAGGCGTTTGCACTGCCCAGGCTGATCGTGGAGGGGCCGCCTGGGAGCATGCCACCACCATGCCCCATTTAACCTTTCCTCTAGGTCAGAGATCTCTTTCCTGGCTGGCTCACCTCTCTGCTTTCCTCTCCTGCACTGGGAAAGCTGGAGCCTGCATGTCCACTGTGTGGCCCTCCCGAAGGGTCCCTGTCACCCAGCTCCAAGAGCTGACCTCCGGTCAGATCACCCACCCAGTAGCAATCTAATGGCAGCAGCCATGGCAGACCTCAGCCAGCCCTGGATCTCTTTTCTGAATGCATCCTGGGTTCTTCAGTCTTGTCCATGGAGAGAGGCTTAAATGGTGGCCTTGGGCAGGGTCCATCCCATCCTCACTGCAATGACAATAGCAGTGGCAGTTGTGTGGTGGGAAGGTGTGAGGACCTCATATCACTTCCAATTCTCACAAGCATTTCCCCTCACCAGCTACATGTGAAGATAAAAGGGGTTGACAGAGACAAAAAGTGGTAAAGTAAGGCCCATCCCCAGGATAGAGAAGAACCAAGATCCAAACCAAGTTCATCTCAGTTCAGAGGCCTCTGTGGCAATGTCCTCTGACTCCACACTCTACACTCTCCATTATACTGAATAGTCAGGAATACATTTGAGCAAACTACCCTGTTGAATGTGTGAAGGGGACACTGATCGCTCCTCTGGCTATGTGCACTCCAGTGAGCTTCATATAATTCTTCCTCCCTTCTGAGCTCCATTTCTAGTTCCTCACATCTCTAGGGGCCTTCCAGTCTGGTGTCCTCGGGCTCTGGGGGCATCCTGTTTGCCTGTGTGTGGTTTGGGGCATTTGACAGTGCTTCCCTAGGAGCGGGCCTCTTCTGCAAGCTGCTTCTTACACTAGGAAGTCCAGCAGGTTGGCCAGGTTGGGGTTAATGGTTTGGCAGGTGGGGATCACCTGGTACACCCTCTGGGGTGGAGTTATGCTGACCCAACTCTAGCTGGAGCTGTCCTGCCCTTACAGTAAAGAAAAATGCTGAACTCAGTGCTATGGTGTGCACCAAAAAATCCTACTCTGTCCCACCCCAGCTGCCACACCTGACAGGACTCATCCTTCCACAAATGCCGAGCTTGTAAAAAGGAAGGCACAGAAATACACCTTGTGACTGAGCCAGGTGCCTCTGAGGATTCCAGCCAGTAGTGTGGCTGGCTTGCAGATACTCAGGGTGGTGGAAAATCTGTCCACTACTGGCTGTGCCAATTTGTAAGTTCTACAGGGGTCCCAGATACCTTCTATGCCAATTTCTAAGTGTCCAAGTGTCGATGTTTGGCTGAATTCTTGTAAGAGCCCTGTGGAAGTATTATCATTCCATTCTATTGATAGTGAAATTGGGCTCAGGCAAATAAAGTTAGATAATAATGAGTAAGTCTCATCCATTGAGTTCTAGTTGTGGGCTACCTGTCTGATGTATGTTAAAGGATTTGTGTGCCTTCGTGCTTCCTATAAGGGCCCGCTATAAGGATGTTAGATCCCGTTGGAGGAATTTTGTCCCAATTAGCCCCAAAGAAAGGCAGGGCTCTGGAGGAAGCCAGCGTGGTAAACCCCTTTGTCCAGGTCAAACAGCAAGTGACAGAATCAAAGACTCCAATGTCTAGGCTGCAGACTCCCACTCTCCATAGAGACATGTCCATAACTGCAGCCAGGGCTGGGGCAACACAGGCCTACAGGTCCAGGCTCTGCACCAGCATCTCCGTCCACCCTGCAGTATGGAAGCATGAAGGACTTCTGAGGTCTCTGCTTTGCGCTGCTTTATAGGCAGTATCTTATTTATGAGGTTTCCACTTACATATGTGGCATCAAAGGTACACAAAGGCTAAGCAACTTGCCCAAGGTCAGAGAGCCACCAACTAGTGGTGATGGAATTTGAATGTGGGCCATCCATGTCCTTGATCCCTTTGCTACATAGAATCTTGACCCCCAAAGCCACAGGAAGATGCCTGTCACTCATCCAGTGCTGGTGGATGTCTTTACTTGCTTTGGGAACATCTCTTACTCTTGAGTGTGGTTCTAATTCTGCAACAGCAGCCAAGAATTCACCTGCTTGTGCCAAAATAGGCAGATGATTCATTTTTTGCTACCCCAAACCAGTACAATGGTTACCCCAAACCAGTGGGCAGGACAGGGAGACATTTCTATGAAGAGGGTAAAAAGCAAGAGAAAAATGATTTCTTTTACTTTTTTCTCTTATTTACTATTTTCTAAAGTTTCTCTTGTTCCCTAGACTGAAATAATAGACCAGCGGATCTAAATTGCTCCAAGGGCAGATCCATAAGTGTTCCTGCTTTCAGCTGTACATCATCCTCAGGGGCTGAGAAATGTACCTTCCTGCTGATTGAAAAGCCTGGTCTTCAAAACCACAGCATCTTTGGGGCTAGGGAGATGGGTCAGTGAAATAAGCACTTCCCTGGCAAATGCAAAGGCCTGAGTTCAATCCCCAGTTCTACAAAACAAACAAATAAAAAAAAAGACCACAGCATCTTTGGGGGCCTATCCTCACATGAGGTGCACCCCAAACCTTGCCTTCCATGCCTATGCTTTAGCCACAATGATGAGAAAACATGAGGAAGAAAAGAATAGGTTGCCAGGCTGTGGATTTTCTCTGGTGGTGCAGAACTATATTTCTCAGACAATCGCGAAGCCCAGATCAGCACATTGGTGAGGGTGAGGGATATGATAACAAAGTCTGATGATTAAAAAGTATTTTTCATGAATTTCATTGCTTTTTGTTTAAAAAATTCATGTGTGAAAAGCAAAGTAGGTGGTAGTGGTATTTCACTAAATGTCAAACAATGGGCTCATGAGAACAGGCAAATACTTGATTTGGAGCATCTGCCAATTCCCATGGTATGAGCATTCTCACCTTGGCCAATTTCAGAGAATCACAAAATGCAGAGTTGAGAAGAGAGATACACACCCAGCTCTGGGGAGCTGGAGGCTCCACCTGAGCACTGCACTGGTAGGATCTCTAGCACACAGCAGTAGTAACTGCCTGAGGAAGAATGAGAGATGTGACAAAACAGGCCAGGGAATCAGAAAGCCACAAAGCCACAGGGGAAGTCAGGCACTGTGGGAAAGCATAAGCCTAAACCAAGTTCAGTGACACTCGCTTGCAGATTTTGATATTTTTAAACTCGGTCCCATACCCTAAAATTGGATACCATTCAGGTATCTCTTTCAGCCTGAGATAACCATAGTTTCTGTGATGCACTGAATTGGTAAGGGGTCCATAGCATCACTGCCCGTGTTTTGCCACGGAGTTTCATAAATCACCATCCCAACTCTGCAGGATGGGTAATTACCGTATTTTAAAATGGGGAGACTGACATTCAAGAACGTCTCAGTTACTTTTCTCTCATTGCTTGGACAAAATACCCAATGCCCAAAATGAAGGAAAGAAAGGTTTATTTAGCTCATAGTCTGTGGAGGATTCACTCCATGCTTGGCTGGCTCCAAGCCAGAGTGGCACATGGTACAGGGCAGCCATTCATGGAAGCATCTTATTAACCTGTTTTGAAACTGTGCATTGCTATTTGTTTCTCAGTAAAATTAATTAAACAAAAAACAACAAAATAGCAAGAGCCAAAAGGAAGGAACAGAGGCAGAGAGAGGCAAGCCTCTCTTCCCTTACACTGTCTTCAGGCTATTTGCCCCGAGGCAGGTGTAGCACTTACATCCATAATCCTAGCAGCACTCACACCCATAATCCAAGCATTGGCTTAGGAATTAATCACAAACTCTAGAAGCCCGCCCCAATGACTGCATGAGGCTTTAGGGGGACAACTAGACACAAATCATGATGAAGAAGTCCTTGAAGATAACACAGAACTCTCACAAAGTGGCCCCAGATCTGTCTGCCTCCAGACCTCATGATTTCTCTAATTTAGCATCCATGAAATCAGAATAAATTTGGCTACACCCAAGAAAGTCACTGAGGGAGATAAGGTCTTGAACCTCCTGGAAGGGGCAAGGAGAGAAGGGTGGAGGAGAAACTGGAGATCAGGCAAATGGGTGTCAGGGAAAGTACAGAGGAAGGGTATAGGCTGGGGTGGGGGGAGTTCTGGGACTCTGAATTACTTCTTGGGGGATAAGGGAAGGTTCCAAATCTATTCCTTTGCCAAACTTCAGAGGCCTGCTGAGCAGAGATGATCCTCTGCTACCCGGAAGTGTCCAACACACAAAGCACATTTTCTAAGGGACAGGTCCCCTTGTCTGTGTGTTCCCCAACTGGGAAGGACCCAGACAAGAGCATGGCACTCATTCACGCTGCACTTCTGTGATGTCATCCCACAGAAGCGCTCATCCACTTCTCACCTCAGATGAAGGTGAGAAGGTCCCTAGTCACAAAATCTCCTAAGAGTCTCAGGGATGTCACTGATTGCACTGTCAGGAAGAGGGGTCTTGACCACCCAAGTTAGCTATGCCTTCTCCCATATGGAAGGAATAGCACTTTCAAATAAGAAATAGGAACCAGTGATACAAGCAAGGAAAACAAGTGGAATTTTCTTTCCCTTCAGGACTGAAATCCTCAACACATTGAAAGGCAGAATGTCAGCCTCACCCAGACACAGATTTTGCTCTAGATTCCTTGCATGGCCACCTGATGTGTCTCTCAAATATAAAGCTTCTTTCATCAGACTCCACCTTCATTCTCTCTGGTCTGGGCTCCTTTCAGGGAGCAAGCTCCCTGTCTAGATCATCTGGTCTACCCTCCCAGACTCCCTCCCATCCTGCACCCACCTACAGGAGCAGGCCATTAAGTTGCAGCAGCATGGCTTCAGAGAGGCAAAATAGTGCATGGAAGGATGTCCCTGGGCACTCCCTACTCTGGACCAAGAGGTATTTGTCTCCCCAGTTGCTATTTGCTCTACTGAATATGTCCTCAGGAACTTCCCTCTGCCAGATTAGCAGCTTTGCCCAACTCCTTCGCAGGAGGAAATCCCAGCAGGAACTCTCTGGCCTCCTGGCCCCCATCAAAACATGGACCACTCCAGCTTCATAGTGCCCTTGTGACTGGCTAAGAGCTCTGCCGCTCTTGTGTCACAACTTAGTCCCCCCATCCGTGGTCCTGCCGGTGAGCTCATACCCCAAGTCCTTCTGCAGGCCAAGCTCTTGCAGAACCTGTGTCCTGAGGTACTCACTTTACCGCAAAGAGAAGCTAGGTGACTTTCAGAAGCACACCTGGACTCTCTGAGCCTCCATCTCCTCTTGTGTGAATAGCAGATATGAGTACATGTGCACTTTATCCATTTTTATGGCAGAATCCAACCGTGCATATAAGGCCTTCATATGCCGCTGGCACCCCGTCCACACACAGCTGATGGTGGCCACAGCAGTGATATCCACTCTCTGCCTACGTAATCCTTTCTCATTCCTGTACCTTGGGAAATAAAGCCTGGGGCAAAAAGATCTAGGGGGGGACTCTGGGAAGACCTTGTGGACTCAATTCATATGGTTCTGTCTGCCTCAGAAATTCTATTAAAAGTATAATACAGGGGGAAAATGTCTTACTCGGTGCCCAAGCAACATCAACAAAAATTTGCAAAGATGGGAAGCAGATGGAGAAGCAGTCATTCCTCACTGAGCTGAGCCAGTCCCAGAAGAGAAGATTCTGGAAATGAGAGAATTCACACAGCAGAGCTTTGGAGTAGGAAGGAAGGTACAGGTAGAAGGAAGGGACAGACAGAGTTCCATGGCACCATGGGTAATATGGGGTGCCTCACATAGGACAGGTAAATTGTTAAGCAGAAACTGGTGGTGTTACCAAGTTCAGCCACCACCTCCCTTTGAACTCATAATGGGAGTTCTCCTGGCTTTTGGAGCCTGCCTGTCCCATGGAGTTGGGTGTGTGCCCCCCTTTGTGCCTGACCTGGTTGAGAAGGGGTGAGGACCAGACCCCATGTGTAGTAGGTACTTTGCGAATATTTCCAAAGGGAAGAATTAATGAATGAATAGGTTTAAAAATACATCAAATTCACTTGCTACATATGCAAAATGACAGGTCAAATTGTTTCCTTCCCAAATTAAGGTGTGCAGGCTCTGTTGATGTTTCAGCACAATTTTCCTCCACAATTAATGACTCACAGTAAAGCTGCACTTACGCAATGCTTAGTGTGCAGTGGACACTGAGCTAAGTGTGCACATACACACTCACTGCTTCTATCTCCACACAAACCCATGCATATTTATGCACACGAAAACTCAGAAATGTTTTGGAATATTTCTCCTGTTACAATTTCCAGTTATTAGAAAACTGAGGTGCAGAACCGCTTGCCATTTCTACACCAGTCCTAGATGGAGAGGTCACAGCCGTGAGTGACCCCAGCTCACAACCTGCTACTCCAAACTCCATGTTATCCAGAAGGCATGGGGTTGAAGGAAGTTTCTGTGGGCTCCTGTGGGTTTTTGCTGGTCCCGAAGTTTGCTTCCTGTGGGTGGGCTCTGCCTTCCAGCTGCTGCAGAGTATAGGACACATGGGCTCCGGGCTGTTCTCCAGTCCTACACCTGTGCAGTGGAGAGTGGGATGGAGTCTGACTGCACAAAAGATGGTGCGATCTCAAGGCAGTGTCTGTGCCTTTTGGATGTCTCCTCTTACCTGGAGGATCCCAGGCACTGGTACACTGCATCCTCCACCAAGCAGAGAATGTGCCGCAGCTGGGTGCAGTTGGCAGCAGCCTGGTTATATATGCCTGTGGATGGATCTCCAGCATTGATCCATAAGTTATACTGGAAACCATGACACTATGGTCCTATGGATTCTGCCTCTTTCCATTGTTCACCCAACTAAGAGAAGCTGGCATTTGCAATTTTCTGGGTATTCTAAACTGTCTTACCTCAAAGGTTTTTTTTTTCCTTACTTTCTTCCAAAACCAATGAGATCCACCTGGATCCTTGCTGGCTAAAGGGCATGGGTGGAGACTATATGTAATATTTTTAGAAGTTTAATAATATAGGCCAGGGTGATGGTTCAGTGGAATAAGCATTTCCCAGGCAAATGCAAGGGCCTGAGTTCAATCCCCGTGTCTGCCAAAAAAAAAGAAGTTTAATAATATTTATACTCTATCCATGGAGTAGGCACATGGACTTATATTTCCAAATTCTATTTCTTGGTAAATGGTGCCTCTTGTTGCTCAAAGTCCCACTGCAGAAAAGCACAGAGCATATGTCTGGGCAAACAAAGTTCAAAAACAGGAAGCCAAACTCTACCAAGGATCGAACTTTGGATTTTGTACTTGTCAGGCAGGCACATATGCTGCTGAGTTATCTCTCTGGCCCAAGCCAAGGTCTTTGTACTAAATCTCTTCTCCTTTGAAATTTCAGCAGGAAGAACACAAAGAATGAGAGCAGAGCAGAGTCAAGGCCACGGCTGCAAGCTGGAGACCCCTCGTTCTCCTGTCCAGGCTTAATGTGAGGGATCCCACGGATGCAGCTGTGCCCTCTGAAGTTCTTCTCTCCCTTATTTCTTGGGCCACTAAGACTAAGCAACCATAGTAGATGGAAATGTGAAACCTGGTCAGATTGACTCCAGGGCTTCTGCGTTATACCCACTCCACACCTTAGGGTTCCAGCAGAGAGCACTGGAAAGAATGTGGAGTAACAGGAATCGGAAGTGTGTGCCTTGCCTGGCATCACAGCCAGGGATGGCCACACATGGACAACAACTGGCTGGTCCACAGCCACGGAGACAGCTTCTCTCCACTTGTGAGCTAGAGTCCTCTCTAATAGCTGTGAGGATCAAGTAGTGAAAGGAGGACCTCCCTTCATTCACCGTTTGCCAGTCCCCGAGGTAGTAGCAGCCACAAGGAAACTGGAGCTCAGAGAATTTGAGCAACTTTGCCAAGGACACAAGCCAGAAGTGTCAGAGTCAGGGATCAAACTTGTAAAAGGATGGTGGGCTCCAGAATTCACATTCTCCTCACCTGACTGTGTTGGTTGTTTTGAGAATAAGAAAGGGATGGGTTTCTCCTTCTAAATAAAAAATTTGAGGCAAGAGAGAAAAGAATAATAAGTAAACACAAATAAGAAGGCTACCTTTGCAAGCACAGAGCCTCACTGGTCAACACCCAAGTACTACGTAGGGTATTTCTGGGTAACTTGGCCCCTGAACAGAAATCTTTCCACACTAAAGGAGGGAAGCCTCCACCAGCAGAGGCTTCACTGGGCATGACGTCACTTCCGGTTGTCAAATCACTTCCTGCATTCTAGAGATGAAACCAAAATGTCCACCAAGCAATGGGCTCCTTGAAAGGGAGAGGTCATCCAAACCATCTCTCCAGCAGCCTCCCCTGACTCTGGCACACAGAGGCGCTCAGGAACCATAAGGTGAATGAATGAATGGATGGGTGGGTGGATGGCCGAATGCCCGGATGAAGAACAGACCAGGAGAAAGAGTTGAGCATCGGTGTGGGGACACTTCTCATCCCCATGTCACACCAAAGGGAGGCATGTTGTGGCGATGACTCACTCTCTAGTGGTGCTCCAGACTTGATGCACACCCACTCCTTATTAGGGCTGGCAGGAGCAGAGTGAGTCCTGAGAGCACAGCTCTCAGCCCACCTAATAGCACACGAGGTGTTAACTACATTATCTGGAAATACTCTATGACTAATTCCCCATCCCTTATCTTCAGGAAGAGAAAATTGTCTCCAGCATGGATGTCCCAGATTCCTGGTCAGTTTATGTAACACATTTCAAGTGATTGTGGTATTTTAAAGCCATTTTTAGCTTAAATCACCTGATGTGTGGTGAGCCCAGAAAACCCGATCTCTTTCTCCCTTACACTCTCTGTTTTTTCCACTAATGTTGCTTAAACTACTTATTGCCCTCTAAGTACTTCTCCATTGAAAAGTGGGCTTAGAAGCACACATGTCCCAGACTATATAATGTCTTAAATGGACATCTGTTCAGTGGATTTTGCCACAGCCTTTAGTGGGCTTCGGGATCCATTACTTTAGGGTGATGCCACTTATACTGGGTTAGAGGCTGGTGGTTTTATTCTTTGTAGTGGTCTACCGGGTGGTTCTGCAGATCGAACATGTTTGTGCTCAGCCCAAATGGGATTTGATGGAGACTTTCTCTAAATTATGTCTCCAGTGATCCTTAGCGACTGAGCAAGGAGTGAGGTTGCACAAGGCCTCTAAAATGGCTAGAAGGAAAACCTATGCTTTTTTAAGTAGCTGAAGGGAAGGGAGAGCCAATGGGAAATACATAGAATCTACAGAAAAGCAACAGCTGGGGTGCCACGTAGACTCCACAGAACCCATGCCCCGATTTCCACCTGAACCTCGGTGGCATTTCCTTCTGTAAACAGAAGTCACACTTCACTTATCTGCCCAGCATCTTCTTACAGATACACAGCTTTCTATCTACAGTTTTATCTAAACAAACAGACAAACAAGAGACTTAATCACAATCCAAAGGTAACACCAAATGTTTCATCTTCTTATGTGAGCTTCCTCCAACTTCTTTGTAAGAAGGAAGATGATACATAGTTTAGATTGTGTAACACATAGGGTTACAACTATTAAATTCTGCTATTGCAGTGCAAAAATAGCCAGAAATAATGCATGAATAAATGTGGCTAGCTGTGTGCCAATAAAACTTTATTTATAAAAACACATGACTGGCAGGTTTCAGCCCACACACTATACTTTGCAGATCCTTAGTATACACAAACTAGCTACTTAATCAATCATTAAGTAACACCAACTACTTCAACTTCTACATACCCTTTCCTTAATAAAATGGACTTGACATATGGCTGAATTTTCCTTCCAGTTGGATCCTAGCTGGAAACTGGGAGAGAATTCCATTGAGTAAGGGTGTGAAGGTTCTTTTGTGGGCCTCTGCAGAGAGAAGGCCCCAGTTGTGTGTCTGAAGACACACCAGTCTTTCCTGTGATCTTTGGAATCCATGTCCAGGCTGCAGGCAGGAATCCATGCCTAAAGCCTCCACATTAATCCTTGCAAAACTGTTGCCATAAAAAAACAATTTGTTGGGAAAATATTTCCATGAGAAGACAAAACATGACAGTCTTCAAATACTTCCAAATTAATGTCTTTGTCTCCCTTTTCTACCCCCTGTACTTGAAAACTAAGCAGAATATGAAACCATTGGAAATGTTTAAGGAGGTAACTAGAAAAATCACTCAGCTTATATCAGTTGCAGGATGGTAAATACTCACGCCACGCCTTCTCTCAAGGAGCAGGCAGCAATTTCAGGTGCCTAAAATCTCAGTGCAGCCAAGCAAGGGAGGGTGACAGGATGGCAGCCCCTCCCGACCCATATGCATTATGTCTCCCAGTCAGCGTCTATTCAGAGAGAATCTCAGGCCCCTATGATAGGCATAGGAGTTACTATGAATAATTACTCCTTAAGAAATACGCTTTTCTACAGATGCCCGGGCAGGACGCGCAGTTGGCTTTCCAGGACATAAATGCTGTTGCAGAAATCAGTGCACCATGACAGCAAGAGGAAGTCCGGCAACACAGTAGCACACTGTGTCTCTCCCCCTAGGTTTACAGAGCGATCTCCATCTCCTGCTGCCTCTCCCTCTTCTGCTCCTCTCCTTGTTCCCCTCCCCATCTGTATTTACTTTTCTTTACTTTTTCACCTGCAAGTCCTTGTCAAGTCTTCCACAGAGAGCCCAAAAGCTTTCCATGATGTGTCACAATACAGATTTGCTGAGAATAAAAACTGTAATGATTGAGCATTTATGAGAAGTGCTGTTTCCCCTCTGGTGCATGCAGGTACTGCTGCTCACCCACAAGTGTAAGTATTGATGCTGAATGTCACAATGGCTCCTGCCTACCTGTCACCTCCTGAATCCAGAAAGAACAGAAGCCAAAGGAGAGGGCCACTGAGCGGACCCAGGAGACCCCAGGCCAATTGCCATCAGAGCCTCTGGAGAACAATGTGGATTCAGAGGAGAATTTGGAAGTAAAAGTGACAGTTTGCTCATAGCCGACTTCGGTGCTAAGAGATTCAGAAGACCCAGCCCAGCACATGTGGCCATGTGTCTCCTACAGATCCTGCTTGGTAACAGATGTCTTCCAAGGGCTGGATTGCTATATAAACATTTAACTGAAAGTTTGATTTCCTAAGTGTAGAAATTAGACAAAACAAAAGGAAAATGATTCACAGAAGCACTTCAATTAGTAATTTGTAATTTCTCTGACAATATGCACTTTGCTCTAGGCCCATCCAAATACTCTCTGAGAAAAGGATTCTTTGAAAAGAAATTCAAAGTGTCTAAAAGATCTTACATGGTTACTGAAAAAGAGAGCACATTTGCAAGGGAAATATGCTATTGCCACAGCAGTCACGACTCAAAGCTATGTCAGAAACCACAGACAGGAGGTGGCCCCAAGGCCTGCCGGTGCATTTCCTTTTGGGCACCAGGCGCTGGAGTGGGCACTTCCATCTCCGTGTGGCTCAGCCCATCCCCCAAGGGCTCTACCTCATCTAGTGTGGGATTTGTGTACATTCATTCCTGGCTCATCGTGTACAACAGAGTAGGAAAAAGGGACCACGTTTTGTCACTGTCGACAGTTAGCAGCCTGTAGAGAAGAGGGCACAATGACACAGGAAACATGTGCTTAGGCAGTGCAGCTTGCCTCTCTCAAGGGGAAAAGTGAGGGGCAGTTAAAGAGAAGAGGGGACACTGCTCAAGCTGGTGTGGTGGCTCACTCCTGCGACCCCAGCACTCTGCCAAGCTGAGGGAAGAGAATCCCAGGTTCAAGTCTAGCCCAGGCCATGTAGGGATGTAGCGAGATGTGATCTCTAAATTAAAAAAAAAAAAAAAAAATTAAAACATGGGCTGTGGACGTAGCTCAGTGTGAGGCTCCTGGGTTCAGTTCTCAGCACCTCCAAAACAAATGAACAGAAGCACGATCAGTTACGCCTGGTTAGGAGTGGCGTCTATACTAACACACAGGAAGTAATCACACTTGGATGAACTCAATATATATATATATATATTCTGTGATCAGACATATAAGAAAAGGAGGATTTTAGTATTGTGCCCATAGGCATATTTGATCAATGCTCATGAAATCCCTGTTGGGGCACTACAATATCATTTCTGGTATTAAGTAATAACCACCAGAAGAGGTTCCCTTTGCTTGTACATGCACTCTTTGTGGTCTCCCTGGCATTAATCCACTTTACAATGCAGGAAGCTGAGGCATTTGTTCTCTAAGAATTTTTCCAAAGCCATCCAACTGGTGAGTGGTGGCCAAGCCAGGATTTGAACTCAGAAAGCTGGCCTATGGGTTTCTAGCAGCCACCTTAATCTGTCTAACAAAGAGTTGTTCTAGTCTCCATTCTAAAAGTATTGTCTTTTACTGTGCAACTTAAATTTTCCGGAGCAGTTCTGGTTTTTCAGAATTCTGTCCTTTTGTTATGCTGGGATGCCTGGCAGAGGACATGTCTCCATGAGTGTGGGAACAGCCACCATCCACGTAGTGAGCATCAGGTGGGAAGCAAGGATGCTGAGAGTCTGATGCAGGGACCAGAGAAGGTGACAGTGTGGACTCAGTTTCTCTGACTCTAGGTTTGTTGTTGTGGGAAGGTTAGCATGAGCACCAATGGGACAGTTTCTACTCTATTGTCTAGGACAGCAGATGTTCTAGGAACTCCTCAGCTGGATGGCTTTGGACAAGTGCTATTACTATTAGTGGCCTCATTAGCATTATTACTTACTACAGGTTGACTTGTACCCCTCCCCCAATTTATAATGAAGCCCTGACCCCTCCCCTCATTCCTCAGAATGTGGCCATATTTAGAAACAGAGATGAAATAGATCAGGATACAGATGTGGCTAATTAAGGTGGCCTCATAGCAGGGCATGGTGGGCCCTGGATGCTCAGTGTCTGCGGTCCTTGTGGGAAGCAGAGGGACACTGGGTGATCACAGCAAGGGCACCCTGTGACCATAGGGCAGGGATCAGAGAGCCACAGCTAAAGGCCAAAGTGTACTGAGCATGGCCAGGAGAGCCCTAAAGCTGGAGGAGTCCAGAAAGACTCCCCCAGGGCCCTCAGACAGAGGACCAGGATTGCAGGCTTCTGACCCAGAGACGGCAAGACAGCATGTTTCCTGTTAGCCTGTCCTGGTGGTATTCTTCATAACAGCAGCCTAAGAAACCGGCCCTTCTACCATTGGCCATCATCACCAGCTCAAGGCACTGAGGGTCAAACCCAAGTCAGCTGGTGGCACAGTCCTGAAGACACTGGAGAATGGCCCCCAGAGACAGAGCACAGAGAAACCCCAAGGTCAGTTCTAACACCACAGGCCATGGAATCACACAAACATTGTCTCAGTAGCTTCTTTAAGCCACCAACCACACTGGTCACACACACACACACACACACACAGCCCTAATAAGAGCAGCCCTACTGTACTGTGTGTTTCCTTCCATCACGCCCTGGTTGTCTAAATACTGAATGTATCTTCTTGCTGCTATTCCTCATAAGGTGGTGTCTTATGAGCCTTGCAGTGTCAGCCTCCCTGTCCTTGTGTCTCTCCGGGTCCCTTCCCCTTGCCACCTCTTCTTCTCCCAGTAAGAGAGTACGAAATCTATGACACACCAGGGTAGTTGTACCAGATGCTCCCCAGCAGGCAGGCAAGTGCCAGGAGTGCTCCCTGCACCCCGACAACCTGATGTGCAGTAGATAAATACACGCACGTCCTCACACCGATCTCCACCCATTCTCAGGCAACAGAATGACACACAGGTCATGGCTGGGGGTTGGGGGCACCACATCTCCTCTGACTAACAAATATCAGGTTCCAAAGGGATCTTTCAGGCAAATGGCCCCAAAGCAGACAACATGGTCAAACATACTTTCTAGTATCACCTATTGTTCTTCAAACCATAAATAGGTAGGGGCAAGAAGGCAAAGAGCTCCCCACTAAACCCAGGTGAGGCTAGAGGTTTGTTTCCCATTGAGATTTCCTCTGCTAAACTGGATGGGCCCGCTTCCTATCTGGCTCAGTGGCTTGACCAGAAAGTGCTGCTATTTAGGGCTCCAGTTCTGAGTGTAAGCACTCTGAATCTATGAAGAAAAAAAAAAAGAAAGAAAAAACAACTTTCTCTATGATTCTCAAATGGGAAGGGCTGCCCCCTTTTCAGCTATGCAAACAAGTCAAGAGTTCAATAAAATGCATCTGTGCTCTTTCTTATCTCTGGCCGGGTCTTTAGGACCAGAGGGTGGGAGTTCATCAAATTATTTTTATGTTCCCTGAGTTTTATAAACAACATACATGTTTATTATCATTACAAGAGACAGATCTAACCTCATAACCTTTTAAATGTTTAAAGCTTAAAGGAAATCTCCTACAACCAACAATTATCCAGAAACAGAACAATTTCTTCATGCTTTCTTGCCTGATAAATTTTCATCACCTCCTTCTAGAGCCAACTGTATCATTGCCAGGAGCACAGGGAAATCAGAACAAAATTAGTTGGAGGAATTATCAACCCCGTTGCCATTGGTGCCTCCTCTTCTGACTCCTATCTTTGTCTTATATGCCTCCCACTCTTCTGGGAAAGGTAGGATGATCTCAGGGTCAGGTATGAATCATGAGGTCTGAGGTCCTGGGAGGTTTACCACAGCTAGGCGCCATCTTGGCTCCTATGGCTAGGTGCCATCTTGGCTGCAGGAGAGGCAGGTACAGACTGGTATTATGGGTCTGGGGTTGTAGAATAGAGGGAGGAATGCCAAAATGTAGGAGGGCACAAGATCAGCCAGTGTTTTCTGATAGGTCTGTGGCAAAGATAAAAACACTGGAGTGTTGAAATTGATGGTCTGTGTAATTATCACTACTTGCTTCAGGTCTTTGTCCCAATGGACATGTGTGGGTTCTACAGGCATTGTCCCGGTCTCCCTCAGCAGGGATGATTCAGTCAAAGTCCAATGCTGTACACTGGGGGGAGGGATGAATTTCTTTCTGTGGATTCTTCAGTGCCTGTGTGGTAATCACTGTCCCATTCCCCCACCTCCTGGAGTCTTGTTGACAATGTCCATATTTTCCTCCCTCAGCAAAATCAGTGACAGACAAGTGTTAGAAAGACACAATCACAGAGATGAGGAGGGCCAAGACATAGACAGGGCAATTCCCACATGAGCATGTTTGCTTCTGGAAGTGTCCCAGCGAGATCTCAAAGTTCTGGAATAGAAAGCAGATCAAGGAGAGGACAGTTGAGTAATTGAGTCAGTGTGATGTGGATGATGGGATCCAGACTTGTGAGGCACAGACCTTGGATCCTGTCCCAGCTCTGCCTCAGCAGCTGCAGGATGTAGAGCAGGCTCTCTAACCTCTGTGCCTCAGTTTCCTCTGCAGTGGTATGGGTAAAGTGGCGGAGTTCTGAGTATTCAACTAGCTAGAACAGGCAGCATTCACACGTTGTTGTTTAAAACATTTGTTATAATAATCACTGCTATCATGGTTCATAGGCTATCAAGTATAAGATGCCCCACTGAGTTGCTTACAGGGTGGTTAGCACTATAAATGCCCTCAGTGACCGCAGATCCAAGCCAGTGTCAGAAATGGATGGAAAATAAAAAGCGTATCGTCCCCCCACAGGAAATGAGATGCTCGGCCTACGATTCTATATCTGTTCACACTTCCTCTGACAAAACCATCTTCCCCTCTCATCTTCCTTTCTTCCAGATGTCCCTTTTGGTGGGACACAGATGAGGAGGTTAACGGCCCTACCTGAGCCCCATGGCTCTCCTAACCTTGTGCATCCTTGACATTCCCAAGGAAAGTGTGGCCTCAGCAGGTCCTCCTCCCTCTATCATTCTGCACTCCATTGCCCACAAGCCAGGGCCTTGCAGCTCTGGGTTCTTCTGTGCTTGCACCATCAGTGGGGTGTTGTCAATGGCTGCTGGAGAAGAAAGCCCAGCATAGAAGGTGAACCTCAAGCTCCCCTGTGGTGGGCGTCATGCCTCTGACCTCCCTAAGAGTACCAGCTCCTTTCCCACTGTCCTGGCCAGCATACACAGGTATCCCTGTGCCTGAGAGAAATAGTAGAAAGTACAAACACACCCAACCCTATAGATTACTATAACACACACACACACACACACAAACACACACACAATTTATTCTGTGCCAGGCATGAACCATCTCAGAAAGAGTGACTCATTTACTCCTCATTACAAAACTATGCAGTGAGAACTGTAATTATCCTATACTTATAGTAAAATAAAGACATGAAGAGGTTAATAGCTTGGTGAAGGTCATAAGCCTCGATGAGAAGGGGTCAGGATTTGAACCCAGGCCTTCTGGCACTGGAGTCTCAGCTTTTAAACACTGCGTTATACTACTTTGAAACCACAAATAACCCCACCAACCTCATCATAATAGATCCCGCTAATTACTTTCCCTGCTTTCAGCCTCTGCTGATCCCCACTGAGAATCACTGCTTCTGCTCTGAGGTCTTACAGCCAAAGCCCATCCACAAAGATGCTGTGTATTTAAATAAAACACAGGATTAGTAAAAATGTAAATTCAAATACTGACCTCCAGGGATGAAGTGTGAAAAGGAAAGCTCAAGTGGGAGACACAGTCTGAAGGTCTGGCTGGTTGTTGCAGAGTCCTGCAGGCACTGGGACACAGGGGTACAGCCGGGGATCCCGACCCTTCAGAGTGGTAGGCAGACCCCTCACAGCCTAGAATTGTTCAACCCCAAGAAAGAACAGTGAGCCTTGGGAGCAACAAGGGACAGAAGCAGCAGACGAGGCTGAAACAGAAAAGGGACAAGAGGAACTTCTTTAGCTCTCAGGAGAGCTCTCTTGTCCCTGGCCGCCTGGCATGGGCAGGGGTCCTCTTCGGGGAGGGGCAGGCTGGGGGAGGGTTTCTCTGCAAAGCCCTGCCCTTCACCATAACCATAACCATCTGCTGCAGAATCCACAAACTGCCCAGGGATTGCTGGAAGGCTCACTAGTGAGCTGTGGTCGGTCGGTTGGTTAGATGAAGCTTTCAGAAGAATGATGTTTGTCAAGTTACGTTAATAACAATGCTCCGTCCCAGTGGGGAGGGGAGTGATTCCGAGGGTTTATGTTGTGGTTTGTAAAACACTACAGCTGCATTTGGACAAGTTCTATAGCTCAGACCTGCAAAGCGCTGTCTGCAGCCTGAGCTTTAAGAGGCCTCACCACTTGCTCCCTTGGCCCTGCAATTTCTCCTTTAAGACTCCCAATCAAGAGGAGGACAAAGATTCCTGCAGGAGGATGTGCATCTCAGCATTACTTATAAAAGCCAAGAACTGGACGCCCCCTAAAGGCTCAGTGATAAGAGAGATATCCCACCCCGGGATGCAGCTGTGTGATGGAGCACTGCAGCCAAGTCGAGAAAAATCTCTTGAACAGAGTTGTGAATAAGATGGGGAAATGCCTCTGCCTCATGGTGAGTGAAGACACGGGTCACCCAATTGCGTCGGTTCACGTCTGACCCAGAAATCGCACTCTGGAAATCTGTGCCACAAAATGAAAGCCAGCAGTATGTTAAGTTACATGTGTACAAATATTTATGGCTCTAGCATTAATGGGGACTAAAACAACAGTAATGATGAAACTGAAAAGAATCATATTGGTCATTGGTAGATGAATGTTTGATTTCATAAGAGTGACTGTATAGTAGAATCGGCGGTAGTAGTATGCAAGTGTGAAAATTTGTTTTTGTGCATGTGTGTTCCATGTTTGCTAGCAACCAAAGCAATGCTTTAAACAATGAGCAAGGTGTCATCGTATAAAACAAACACATATATAATCTACTTAGCCTGAGCATAGACTCTTGAGTGTTTCCCCTGGTCATGAAAGGTGCACAATTATTACTTAGCAAAGAAAGCTTTTTCTTCTCACATTTTCACTGTTAGACTTGTGCAAATGAGCATAAAGGAGACATAGAAAAAACCTAATGTGTTGAAAAACCACGCTATGATCTCAAGTCTATTAAAATGCACATACTTGGGATGGAGTAAAAGACCCAAGAGAAATCTCCTTATGTGCTCCACTGGTTATTGTTTAGTGTTGCAATTAGGAGTAATTAATATTTCATCAAGCACTTTGTGTTTTGTGAGTTTTCTGTTTTAGATATTTTGTGTTAGTTTTATGAATCAGGATAAATGGATGCCTGAATGGGTGGGGTGGATGGAAGGATGGACACAAGCAGAAAGAAATGAAAGGAAGGGAAGGAGGGAGAGAAGAAGGGAGGGAGGAAGGGAGACAAGAAGAAAGGAAGGAAAGAGGGAGGGAGGGAGGAAGGGAGAGAGGGAAGGAGGGAAGGAGGGAAGGAAGGAAGGAAGGAAGGAAGGAAGGAAGGAAGGAAGGAAGGAAGGAAGGAAGGAAGGAAGGAAGAAAGGAAGGAAGGAGAGAAGGAAGGGAAGAGAGGAGGAAAGCAAGCAGGGAGAGAAGAAAGAAAAACAAAAGGAAAGAGAAAAGAAACAAATCATCACATGAATGATTTGATAATCTCCATATTTCTTCCTGCCTCTATCACTGCCCTGGCTCCTGCTTGCGCAGTCCCCCAGCCTAATCTGCTGTCCCACTTGAGAGCCCCTTGGAGGCACCAGGAGACACACATGGATCTGATCCTGGAGGCAGCCACATCTGCACCGCATGGTTTATGTTCATTATATCATGGGTGAAACCCTCTGGAATTAATATCTGATGAAAAAATAAACCTGTTAACAGGACAGATTTACACTATTCAAATTACTATTGATCCATTCAGTACACAACTAATAAAACATGCCTTTCCTGACCTTCCATCCTGCTTGTGCTTAAGCAAATTATCTCTAATAAACAAGTATTATGAAGACCTGAGGAAAGTGTCATCCAGTAAATTACTGCTCACTCTCTCATTCTGTTTCTCTGTCTGTGTCTGTCTCTCTCTCTCAAAATTACTCTCTAACATCTATTTATGCACTCTCTATAAAGAACTTCAGCCTGCCAAAGTTTCTTCTGCCATAGTACAAACTCTTTCTCAATAGTTGAGTAAAACCACATAACAACCATGCTTCTCGATAGACAACACAGTGAAAACTACAAAACAGCAACACTGTCCTAAGGGATCATGGGGAAAAACATAAACCTGGTTTAGGATCCCAGAAACACAAACACTTCTCTAGGATCTGAAGTTCACCATTATATGGACTTGGATAGGTCACTTCAAAACTCAGTCACATTTCAAACCCAAATCTAACTATGCTGAGCAGATCTTTAGGTTCACTTGGTTAGGTTCCACAGTGCTTGCTAAAATGTCTGAGAACAGTCTACAGTTCCCACTACAGCGCTCCAGGGGTTGGAATCTTCTGATCCTTTCCCATTCAAGTGCCTACTGATTTCCCTGAGCCTGGACAAATCCAATACCTCACATGTGAAAAGAGGACCAAGAAAGAGATCTACGAGGGATGATCAAAAATATGGTGAATATTTAACCATGTATCATAAACATTTAAATTTTTAAAATTACGACAAGCTGGGAGCAATGGTACATGCATATCACCCAAGTACCAGGTGGCTGCGACAGGAGGACTGCTATGAGTGGGAGGTCAGCTTAGGCTACATAGTGAGCTCAAGGCCTGCTTGATCTACATAATGAGACTGTGCCAAAAAAAAAAAAGGAAAAGAACAACAAAAAAAGAAATTACTGTAATGAAAGACACATCATTATTAAGAGCTGTGCAGATTTAGTTGTGCTGTTGGGGGCTGCGATGTTGTCCTAAATTCATTGAAAACATTCACCTGTGCCTGGCAAGCACAAGGTTCTGAGTTCAATTCCCAGCACCAAAACATTTATTTGTCATGATTATACTGACTGTGAAAAGAGCCAGAAGTCACACTGTGACAGATCTTGTGAATGAGGTGAATGAAGACATGCTCTAATATCTTCATGATGCTGATTTTCTACTGCACGGCACTTGACAGAACCATTCATTGTATATTTGATTGCAGATAAAAACACTCATGAGAGAGGGATTCTAGAACTGCTTCAGAAAGTAACAAGAACAATGGGATAAGTGTGTGCAAAGGGAGGGGGATTATTTTGAGGGCAAAGAATGATAAATGTGGGTTTTATCATAATAATTATTTTTCACTTAACCACACACTGTATTTTTCTTTCGTACTTCATGTAAAGGCTCAACGGTGTTATATGCAGCACCACACATCCATTCAAGGGCAAGCTGAGGCTTTGCAGCCCCAACCACATAGATTCTAAGAGCACCTGGAGGGACATCTTCCTTCCAACCAGGCTAAAAAGGAAAGAACACAGACATGGTGGTTTGTGTATCAGGAGGTCTCCCGCAGGTGCAGATTGGGACCCGTGCTGGCCATCACTTCGTGCATGTTGTATGTTTTAAGAGAGTGGGACTAGACGCCTTCCTGGTCAGGTGTTGTTGCTAGGAAGTAAGGGGAAGATGTGGGAGAGGTGTCCGCACGCACGGCAAGGAGGGGATCTGCTACTGTCATCTGTCACTCTTGTTTTCAGTGTAAACATGAAGCAGAAAAGTGCTGGAGTGCATTGGTAGGGTCAGTGTTCACCACACTGGCCAAGGGCCCTTGGATGAGTTATTGTGTATTTCTGGGTTTAACTTTGTACTTTGCATATTCTGTTCTTAGTGGGCTCCTCACAGGTTTCTTCCAAGGTTTAGATGACAGGCTGAATTTGGAGTGACCCCCACATGCACGCTGAATAGGGGCCAAGTCCACTTCCCTCCACAGGGACATGACACATGCACACTTTGGTAGAAGCTTCTGAATAGTAAAGGAGAACTCTAACGTTCAAGATGTAGAAAGCCATGTAGGTGGGGCCATGAAATTGTGTTTTTAATAAAGTGTTTCAAAATATAGACAAGAAAAATACTTAAAATTTCTATCATTCAAAAGAAATATTTGAATTTTTGAATATTAAATAAAAATAAATAGTACAGAGAAAAAAATGTGGTTTGAAATTAAAAGCTGGCCAATCAATTGTGTGTGTGTGTGTGTGTCATAGCATTCTACCTTCCAAGTGGAATATAAGATATGTACTTGGAAGACTAAAGTTACTTAAGAATAGAGCAGGAATGAGGAATTCAGAGTAGATAGAGTTCTTAATATCTAATTTGGGTAAGCAACTGACAGCTGATAGGCCAAATAAGTATCCACTTCTTGACTGAATATATCTTTTTATTGGGAAAAAGACATGCTTGTTCCCGCATAAGCTGCACAATTGCTTTGTGCTCCCGAGGTTGCCAGGGCCTAAGTGTTGATGTCCTTCCTAAATCCATTTACGGAAGCCTAAATACCCTATGGTAATATCAAGAGGCTTTGGTAAAGTGGTCAGATTATGAAGGTGGTGCCCTCCTCAGTGGGATTAGTGCCCTTACGAGACAGGTCCTAGTGAGCCTGTTGGCACTTGCACCTTGTGGGGACACTGTGAGAACGGGCTGTCTATGAACCAGAATGGGCCCCCCTTAGACGCTGAGTCTGCCAGGACCCTCACAATGCATTTCCCAGCTTCCAGAAGCATAAGAAATCAATTTATATTGTTTATAAGCTGACTAACTTGTAATATTTTGTTGTTAGGACAGCCAAAACAGAGTAGGGTCAAGGGCAAAATCCTGCATTTCGACACAGGCACTACAGCCTGCAAAGCCTATGGTATTCATTGTTCCTACTCTTCACAGAAAAGCGTTCTGAACTCTTTCCCAAAATAACAGTTTAGGCTGAGACCTCTCACTATGACTCAAATCTCAGTGCCAAGTAGTTGCAGCCTAGCTGCCCTGAGGAGCCTTGGTGCCAGGGAAAGGGGGCTGTAGCTGACCCGCTCCCTCCTTTCCAACTCCATCATCACCCATTTTCACATAGCAGAGCTAGTGAATTGATTACAGACAACAGAATGATCAGGCGCTGGGAGGAGAGGGATTTAAGGGAGCTGTAATGACACCATAAAAGCTTCGTTGGGCTGCTTTTATGAGCCCGAATCAGCTCCGAGGAGCCTGACCCTAAGAGGTGAGCGGAAGTGTGTAAAAGGCTTGGGATAAATGCATATCAAAACCAGCCCATGGAGAGAGAGCGGAAAGGGGGAAAATAAATGACAAGTACAGCGCTTTAAGGGGGAGAATTTCCTCCAAAAGGAAGCGAGCAATGAGGCCGGGCAAGGAATAAATGGTGTAGAAATGACAGTCGCTCTTCAGTGAGGCCACAGCTGCGCCTGGCGCTGATAAGATCCACCGTGTGTCAGTTGCTGCATCTCCCTTTTCACACTTCAATGTGAACTTTACAGCAAAAGGGGGACAGGAGGCAGCGAAGGGGAAAATGGTGGCTCCGAAGGACTTGTGCACAGAGTGTGAAGCCATTTCAATTTTATATTCGAAAGGACTTTGTAGGTGATCCCATGAATGCAATTATGCCCACCTAATAAAAGCAACATATGCTAAGACAATTAAAAGATTTTATTATACATCTATTCACTGTATTCCTTTCAGGCAGGAGGAATGGAAACCGGTGAGAGAGAAAGGATGCCATTAATAGGAAAGGAGCCAAAGTCAGTCTGGAGGATTCCAGGGGGACATGAAGGACCTGTGATATATTTTTAACATAAAGATGAATCACTAGATTACTCTTTATCAGGGATCTTTTTTACCTTGCAAAATGCCAAGGCTCTGGTTTCATGGTTGTGTATTAAGAGGAAATATAGCTGAAGATATCACTATGCCTTGGAAAGCCCTTGGTGTTTTGGTTTGCAATCATAAAATTAAGAGCTCCACACCTTGCCAGAGAGAGAAAAGTTTGTCACTTGCTTCAAAGATTAATGCCAAGGTGGCAAGAGGAAATGAAGCTAATGTTCCTCTACCCGGTCATCCCACATGTAATATATCTACTGGGGACAGGACAGGGGATCCTGTCTACTCTAGATGATGGAGATCCTAAGAGGGAGAAAGCAGTCCGCATATTCAGTGCAGTTCACAGTGACCATCTGCTGGCTCTTCACAAAGAGAATTTGCTCTTCTCTGGTCAAAAACCTAGATTATACTTGCCAGCCCAACAACTAGAGGGATCCCATGACCAGTTCTTACTACTGGGATGTGGATAAGGTTGGGGGAGACATCAGCCAACGGATGCTGATGCCAACTATCAGAATGAAGCCACCAGATGCGTGGAGCTGGGCTCTCAGAATCACACCGTGACACAGGGGCCTCTGACCAGGAATACCCATATATGCTACCTCGTGTGTAACAAATACAGTAGTCCTTTGCTTCACCAATGCTTCTGTTTACAAACAATTTCATTCTCAAACAAAAACATTTGATATGGCACTGCTTCCATTCACAAGCTCCATATCATGTGACAAATGCAACCACACAAACACAAATGTAGTCATCTTCCTCAAAATCATACAACAAATTAAGTTTTGTGAACTGAGATGCCACTGTGCAGCCTTTGGGGCTCAATCAGTGCTGCACTGAGGGGGATACTTGTTGCTGCAGCTTGGCCTGCCCTAAGACAGTCACAACACTGATATGCAAGCAAACCACACAGAGGTCATGTTGAGAGTGCACAGCTAGGGCTCTAACCTGGGGTTATGGAAAACCCAGGGAGGCCCCGTAAAGGGCCTCTGACAGTTTCACAGAGGTGATGTTTCAGCTCTAACTCAGAGGCATGAAGCATAAGGAATGAGACAAGGCAGGGAGGCAGCAGGAACAGAACACAGGTAGAGGTTATAGACAGCCATAGACTCTGAGGTGTGAAAAGATGTGGCCCCTTAGTGGAATGTTAATTGGTGGAGTGAGGAACAGGATGTGTGGGTGGAAGGGATGAATTAAAAGGGCTCCACCAGGAACCAGCGGTGCAGAGGCTCACATGGGAATGGGGCCTCACAGAACTATCAGAGAAAGGATCCTCTTGGTTAAATGTCAGCGCTAGGAAACGTGATGTGCTACTATGCCTATGCTGGAAGCTGTCCTTTGTTAAATTTTACAATGTTTATTGGTACATGTTTGTAGCACATAACTATTACATTCATGGAGGGGAGTTGGTCTGTGCACATTAAGATGTGTCAGGTATGTGGATTTGATTTATTTCACTTATGAGTGTGGTCTCTAGTTGCATCCATTTAACTATAAAAGCCTCCGTTTTTTCTTTTTTTCTTTCTTTCTTTCTTTCTTTCTTTCTTTCTTTCTTTCTTTCTTTCTTTCTTTCTTTCTTTCTTTCCTTCTTTCCTTCTTTCCTTCTTTTGGTGGAACTGGGGATTGAACTCAGAACCTTGCACTCGCCAGGGAAGTGCTTATTCTGCTGAGCTATCTCCCCGGCCCCTTATCTTTCTTTATAGCTGAATAATACTCCATTGTGTAAAACTACCACATCTGTTTTATCCATTCCTAAGCTGATGGGCATCTGGGTTTTTTCAGGATTTAGCTATGACAAACTGGGCTGCTACAAACATGTGTGTGCATATATTGCTGTGGTATGAGGTTTTCGTTTCTTCTGGGAAAAGGCCCAGGAGGGAAATACCTGGGACAATTGGGACCTCTCGTCCTACTCGGTTGAGGACTCTCCACACTCATTTCCACAGTGGTTGCACCATTTTGCATGCTTACATCTGGTAATCTGAACAACTACTTTGAAGACAACAATATGCAATATAATAACCATTATTGATTTCCTATCACCTTGCTTTGAAATTCTGTATTGTTTTTAGTGTTTTTATTTTTTAAATCCTCTTTAAAAAAAAATGAAAAAAGCAATCCTGGTGCCAGGCAAGTACTCAGGGGTGGAGCATTTGCCTAGCATGTGAGAGGCTCTGGGTTGATTCTCAGCAACATAATGAATGAATAAATAAATAGCAAATAATTGAAATAAAGTTGTCTTTTATCAAATTTGGAACACATTCCCAACCAGGCAGGAGCCATAGCTATGGCAGACGCAGTCCAGGAAAGGTCAGAACAATGAGAATTAAGGTCTCCACTCCCTGAGGTGGCCTCCAGGAAAGGAGGTCAAATCAAGGACAAGTGAGTGCCTTGTTGGGTCATTTCAACGGAGCTCATAACAGAGGCCAGATGTCACGTGACTCATGATAAAAAGAGTCCGTGTGATCAGCACCCCATCTCTGTGAGTGACCTGTTGGCCACATGGCAACAGACAAAGCCCATCCCAAACACATTTAAGTTCACGTACAGGACTCTTACACCCCACACCATAAGTGAAAATGTCTATCTCTAGGCTGCTGAGGAGGTAAGGTTTTGCTGTATTTCAGCAGGGTGAACTTCAAGCTGGTTGGTGACAGGTGATCCCTGAGGAGCACTTCAGTCAATTGTAAACAATTTATGTTTATTTGAGGAACTAGAGTGAGCCATATTCAAAATCCATTAAGTCAGAGTTGACCATTCTTTAGGGGGTTATGTTTTGGGTTCAGTAGGGTGTTCAAAACCCCCAAGGAAGAACAGAGTTGACCTGTAGGCACTGTCAGGGACAGGGAGACAGAGAAGGGAGGGGAAGAAGTTAACAACAATTCTGCTAGGCACACAAGCTCCTCAAGGTTACTGCTAATGCTCAATGGGATGAATTATGCAAAATGAGGAGCATTTATGCAAAATGGCACTGACCAAACACTCAATAAGTGAAAGCTACTTTACTCTTCTCCCTCTTTGTTCTTCCTCATTAGTGCTAATTTTTCAGCTAAAGTTACTAAATAGATGAGTTTTTAGCTTCTAAAAAGAATCCAGCGATGTTCACAAATTCTTCAAAAGAGCCCAACAGTGCTTCGTTCCACATCAGTGTTGTGTCAGTAGATTCAAGGGACACCTGGGTACCATCATGGCCCAGACACCAATTATTGTATTGTTTGGGAAGGACAGTATTTTAGCATCCACCTGGCAGTTAAAGCAGCAGAGAAAGGTATATAGGGTTGACAAGGGAGAGACATTGGACACTGAGTGTGTGTGAAAGAACACTCTCTTAGGGGCCGGGGAGATGGTTCAGTGGAATAAGCACTTCCCTGGCAAGCGCAAGGGTCTGAGTTCAATCCCCGGTTCTGCGGAAAAAAAAAAAAAAAAAAAAAAGAACACTCTCTTGTACTTGGGCACTTTCAAACCTGTGCTGAGCCACTGCCACCTTCCCGCCCAACTTTACACTGTCTCAGGACTGGAATGGAAGATCTCAGGGGATCAAGTTCACATAAACATCCCAGCAAGACGTAAGCAATACTGATGGTTGCCTGTCTTAAAAGAATGATACCCTGCCAGCTTATAAGTTGCCCAAAGATTGCTCTGGTGGGGTGTTTTAAACTAACTCTAAAAGCAATACACTATTTTGAATACTTGGAAGAGTGAAAAAAAAGAAGTCGAATCTGGGCTTCTGCTTGTAGTCTTCACACTCTGGGAGATGGATGCAGGAGGATTGCAGGTTCAAGCCCACATGCAAATCTCAGTCACCATCTTCTCTCCTTACTCATCTTTATTTTAATATATTTCTTGTCAGGAGATATATTCCAATTTCTATCTCAACTTTGTCATGAAATCTTTGTTATGAGTCTTTTTCCCAATTGTCATTTTGTTTTTGCAGGTGCCTAACATTTCATTAAATGGGTCTGCCATGACTTACAGATTCAAGTTCTGCTGTTGAAACTCTCAGTTGATTTTAAGGTTTCCCTGGAGTTTGGTTTAGTTTTTAAAGACTTTCTTTTGTAGGAAATACTTCTGTCCCCCAGCTTTGTTAGTGTCTTGCCCTGCAGTCTCTTTGACTAACTGAGGGAGCCTGCTTTCCGGAGGCATTTGGGAGCAGCAAATTAACTCCTTGCTTAGTGGGGAGGCATTGGGCTTTGTCTCTAGCCTCTCCCTCTTCTCCCCTCCTTGCAGCAGGGCTGGCGAGAGAGACCACGTGGGCCCTCCTGACTGCAAACCTCTCCACATTGGGTTGCTGCATTGTGCCCCGAATGTGCTAAGCACATTTATTCTCCTGATATTTAGTGCATCTGGAATGTGCCACTCCCCTGGCCCTCTGGGGGTCTAGGAGGGAAGCAGATGGCAGGAACCCATAGGGCCCCTTTCCTAGCGATGCAGACACATATGGGCACAGGCCTGGGGACATGGGCACACATGTGTCTCAAATGTGATTAACAATGATTTTTAATGGCAGAAAAGATTTTTTCTAGTGTAGAAACCTGGGTGTTTTTCCCATTTAGAGATGGATTTAGCAAATATTCAAGTTACAATTTTATATTTCCATCACACACACACACACACACACACACACACACACACACACACACACACACAAGAAACTACCCCCCGTAGCCCATATTTGGGTTCTGGGCTACTGCCCCATTCTGGGAAGGCAAAGACATGCTAGGAGAAGTCCCATAGGTTGCACTCAGCCCAGAGATGTGGGCATCATGGGAACGTCTCCTGCCTGACTCTGAGCCATGCACTAAGAGAGAGGCTTCAAAGACAAAGATTATGAACATGAGGATGGGTGACTCCTGTCACAATGAGCTGGCAGCCCAAGGCGGAATTAAAGGTTACAGGATCTCAGATGCTGGCTCTTCCAGAGCCACGCATCCCTGACCAGCTCTGAATCCCCTGCACTCTGCAGTCCAGCAGGCACAGCACAGATGCCGAGGACACCACTTCCTGCTCCCTGAAGGCTCCGAACGTCAAGTGGGAAAAGAGCAAAATAAGGACACCCTTAGGGCAATGAGAGAGTCATGTGGAGTGCTCTGCCAGCCATGGGGGCAGCTTTGGCGTCCACCTGCTAGGTGGTGACAGAGCACAGTCACGCGCTGGTGCAGGGAGGGTCTGGGCTTGCCTGCCTCCTTCTGCAGGAGCTCCGTGTTCCTGAGTGCAGGGATGACCTGCCTGACTCATGGCACAGTGCCAACTGCACTTGAAACCCAAGCCTATACGTATATCAAAATGCAGGAAGCCATCCTAAAAGGATACACTAATTAGCTTCCTGGGATTTCAGATTTTAAAAGCTTCTGTGATCGAATTTGTTCCAGTCATTTAAAAATAAAAATAAAAAGGATTCTGAAGATTGCTTCAGCTGCTGTCAGGACATAAGAGAAAAACAAAACTAAAAAATGAGATAACAAACTTTCTGGTTTCCATAGCTAAATGTTTCAATGTGAAGGGAGAGAAGGAAGAATATCCCCCGCTGATGGGTTGATACAAAACAAAATGGCATTTAGAGGCCAAGAAGTCATCTCCCTAGGGTGACTGGGTCAGCACTGAGTTGTTCTTGAGGGCCTCCCAAAGCCCACTGTGGATGAGCATGCAGCATCCGGGCACCTCATGGCACCCCTGACATTTAGACAAAGGATTAAGGAAAACACAGTCAAAACAGAAATTTAAAAAAAAAAAAAAATTACTGCTCCTTAGGAAAATCAGAAAACTTTTTTTTTTTTTTATTAATTATCAACTCATTGCTTTTGAATGGAGACAGCTAATAATGGGAGGAATGCAGGTAATAATTATACTTGCTCAGTGTGGGGGAATAAGTAATCACTAGAACGTTGTACTACTGAGAAAGTATATAATCATATCATCGCTTCTCGGCCTTTTGGCTAAGATGAAGGGTAGTATATAATCATATTATTAAATGTGTCCTCTCACTGAGAGCTGATACGGAAATACTTCCGGGTAGAGCTGACCCATCCCCCTGAGCTTTCTCTGAGCGGTGCCAGTGTTTACAGCCAGTGTCGCAATTACCAGCTGGCACATTTGTCTTCTAACTTAAGTCTGCGACATCGAAGGAAACCACCTTCTGTACTTTATACATCTTACTCGATGTGCCTAGCACAGGGAGAGCAAATAATTATCGTTGAACTGAGCACATTCTATCTCCCCTTAAAGCTGACTTCTCTAGGCTGGCTAATCCTTCAGGCTATTCTTAGAAACACTTCCCAACATCTCACATTTTTCTCAAATTGGGGAAGAAGCGTGTGTGGGGTGGGGGCTATTGCGATAAGTCAATGCAGTTAAGATTTGCAGGCAGGACACCAAGAATCATCAGCCCACAGGAATCGTAAAAACTTGGCCTGAGTCAATTAAAAATTATGAGCTCTCACTCCCAAACCTGGAAAGGCCTCTTCTCCTGCTTACATTTCTTAAAAAAAAAAAAAAAAAAAGGATGACCTTGCAAATTACAGCCTTATAAATTTAACTTCTAAATTTAGAAAGATGCTGAAAGGGGGAAAAATCATGAAATGAGCTTGCAAAATCTTAAAGAGGGCATTTACTATAAAAGAAATAATTTTTGATTGTGCAAAGTGAGTCCTGTTTTCTGTTTTGCTTTCTTTTAAATAAAAATGTTTTATCTTTGATGAAGGAAGAGGTCAGTATTTGTGCCTGGGCAAACGATTAATTCTCAGATTGAATTTTCTTAATATGACATTATTCAGAGAATGAATAAAATTCATTGGCTTACGACACCAGCACCATTTTTATCCTGAGATAAAATTAAGTGGTCATATCAGTTTCAATGTAAGACTCTTCCTCTAAAGAACGCAGTAGAAGGAAGGGCGGAGAGCTTGGTTGGTATAAGATGTGGGTCCAATTCCATCTTTTCTTCTTGCTAGCTGAATGACCTTTGGACAAGTCAGTTATTCTCCCTGGTCCTTTGTCTTCTTAAGTATAAATGGACATGATGATAACATCACAGTGTGGTGGTTAAGGGCCCATCAGATGACCCCAGTAAGGAGCAGTACACTGAAGAATCACAGGGCATTTGCCAAGGACCCACTGCCGCTGGGAGGTGATGGCTGCATTGAGTTTCTGAAAACTCCACTGTGTCTGCTCCAGAAAAAGTGAAAAACACAGGAGAGCCTACCTTGACTGAGCTGGTTTGGAGTTACAGTAATATCTCTGTTTAGAATGGCGGCTGTGTCCTTAAATCACCACCTCCCACAAATGAACACAGAGTGCTGGTCCACAAGCTGCCTCTGCTGAGACACTGCACATGGGACACAGGGATGCTAGTCCCCATCTTGCTTTCAAGCCTGAGTCCTCCCTGCCGAGTATGAAAGCTTCCCTGGGAGAGCAATGTTGTTAAACTCCTTTGTATATAGCCAGGAAAAGGGAAGTCCCACGATGATAGGGAATCCCTGGCCAAGATGTGATCCAGGCCAGTCCTCCTTCTCAAACCTGGTTCTTCCCAGCCAGTGTGCCTAGTTAACTGCTTGCTGGGCCACTTTAACTGCTCTGGGGCTATTTATTTATTTATCTATTTATTTATTCATTCTTTCATTCAGTACTTAAGATTAAACCCATATTCTTTGCACTGAGCTACATACATAGCCCTTTTTTATTTTGAGACAGGATCTCACTAAGTCACTAAATTGTCTAGGCTAGGCTTGAGGTTAGTATCCTCCTGTCTCAGCCTCCCTTAGTGAAGCCTGTTTTCTAGGTAGCTGTTGGTTAGGGCTTGTGCAGTTAGTTCTGGCCTTTAGCTATTTGTATGAAGCAGGAAAGACACTTTCAGGATTGTTCATCCACATCCAATTCTGTGGGCTCTGTGGTCCCTCTCAGACCTCAAAAGGACAGCCAGTAGGAGGTAAAAGAAAATGCAAAAGGAGACTAGCCCTATGCCAAGTACTTAGTGAGGCCCCCTGCAGTCACAGGACGGTACTGCATTTCCACCCCATTCCACTGCACCCCATGCAGAGGGCAGATGGCAGTGTGCACCTCAGATCCAGGTGGGGCAGTTATTGCAGGGATGGACTTTCAGGGCTTGGTCATGTGGACTCTCTGACACATGTCTCAGACATTTGATTTGTTGGCAACAAGCCACAGCCTGCAAACAGGACAAGACCTGCCTCCTGCTTCCCAGCAGAAGGGTTTGTACATGTTTTAATGACAATGGGTCTTAGTTTGCGGGCTCTACTACAGGACTTTGGAGTTTGCAGAGCTGAATGGATAGAGGATAAATAGGATTGTGTTTATAATACTGCTAGTGCATACCTTGCCCAGATGAACATCTACTTAATCCATCCTCCATAACTTTCTCTTGATAGGAGTATATATATATATATATATATATATATATATATATATATATATATATATATATATATAGAGAGAGAGAGAGAGAGAGAGAGAGAGAGAGAGAGAGAGTGTATGTGGCTGGCTGAGCCCACCCTGGAGGAGGGACTGGCATGGCATGCAGTGCCGGGGATTGAACTGCAGTCCCTGCACTTGCCTAAGCAGGCACTTTAGACTGCTGAGCTATCTTTTTGGCCTCAGGAGTGCAAAAATTTTTGAAGAAGCTCTGGGATCTGGGTTTTTACAGTAGGTCAGTTTTCAAAGTTAGATAGTTTATATAATGAAAAAAAAACTTTTCACTTCTTAAAGGATTTCTCACATCCATGAAGTATTTAATATTCCAACCTGAGAAGGCACTGGAGGCCACAGCTGAAGGCAGAGTGAGGACAAGCATTCTGTGTTCAGCTGGGACACAAAGCAAGCAGAGGCTGTGCGCAAGTGGAAGGAGTGCTGGGACTCAGCTCCTCCCTCCACCCAGCATGGCCGCCTCGCCTTCCTTGAATTGTGCTCCAGGAACAAGGCGAAGGCCCGGGCAGGCTGAGGAGGATGTACCCCAGAATTCTAGTCCACACCTGTAGAGGCATGACTGTCACTCGTCGCAGCCCTCTGCTTTTCTAGGCCACCCATCCCCCACACCTGGGTGACCTAGAGCCTGGGTGGGGGGTGGGTGAGAGCCGAAAATAACCGAGCTGAGTTGCCTGCCGGCTATTTCAGTTGAGCACTGCAGGTTGAGTCCCTAGGGGTTGATTATAGTTACCTGAAAAGACTCCTTAACTCTTTCTGCAGAAATGAACTTAAGGAAGTATCTGGCACCTTCCACAACATGAACAGGATTTTATACAAAATGGTACAGCCACTGTGGAAAGGGGCTTGGGGTCCCTGAAAAAGTTAAACATAGACTTAATGTGGGATCCAGCATTTCCACTTCTGAAGATACGAGGTGAGAGATGATAGGCACAGGTACATATATAGATATCCAGGAGAGAGGGAAGCATAAGGGCACACAGGCTTGTTTACCAATGTAATCATAAAAACTAAAATAGAACAAAACCATTTGTTCATCAATGGGCAAATAGATAAACAAATACATAATCTGTGCTGTGGAATATTATTCAGCACCAGAAAGAAATGAAGTACTCACACAATACTAAGATAAGCCCTGGAAACACACTAAGCGAATGAAACGAGATATGAACAGTCATGCGTTATACACTCCTATTTGGCTTTATCCCCAGAGTGGTCAGATTGTTGGAGACCAAAGTGCTGGAGAGAGTGGGGAGTAGATGTGCAGATTTCTGGAATGATAGAAAAGGTCTGAAACCTAAAAGAGGTGGTGGGTGGACAACTTGTGACTTTACTAAACAAAATTAAGCTCTACACCTTAAAAGAGTTACTATATGTTATTTGAAATCTACTCAATTAAAAAGTGATTACAGAAGAAGTAGGGGAGCAAGGTGTGTGTGTGTGTGTGTGTGTGTGTGTGTGTGACTGGGCATTGAATCCAAAGCCCCCTTTTGTCTCTGAGTTTTTCTTTTGAGACAGGGTCCTACAAAGTTGCCCAGGTGGGACTAGAACGTGTGGTCTTGCTGCCTCATATTCTGGTGCTGGGATTAGAGCTGTGCACCACTGTTCTCTGGTAATTTGGCAGGTTTAAAGACATCAACACCTGAATTTATTTCATTCCTGCCTCAGGGGTCTTGTGTGACCTTGGACAAGTGACTTAGGTCCTTTGGCTTCAGTTCCACCATCTTTAAGATGGCTGAACGTTTATGTGTGGAGCCCAGGAAGTGTTGCACAAGACACAGGAAGCAAAGCTGCCATAGGAGGAGTGGGTGGTCTGTCCTCTGGGAGGCCAGATCCACTCTCACTATCTGCCTCTGTGGCCACCAGAGCCCACTGTGGTACTGAGGCTATGTTCTGACGAGGAAAACTGCTGGTTACAGAAAACTTGTTACAAGAGAGTCACATACACCACTTAGAACTGGAACACTTGCCATCTTGTCATAGTTGCTTCACTGCTTCCTTTTTTTAAAAAAAAAATAGTAGAATCAAATATTTTGATGAATTTGGAATTTATTGTGTCCTCTGAACTCAGCTCCATACCTCTTTTGAGCAAATAAGACCACTAAAGGATTTATATATGGAGAAGTCCTTTATGCACCCATTAGTGTCTATGCAGCCCTACTGCAGGATGTGTGAACAGTATTATAGAGATTTTTTTAAGCAATAATTTGAGCATGCCGGGGAGGTGGCAGTTGAGAGATACTAAAAGACAGCCACCACCTTGGGACTTGGTTGGCACACTGCATCAGATAAAAGGGTAGTTTGCTTTCTAAACTCAGATTGTATTTAATGAGTACAACACAGGAAACAAATCTATCTAATGTCTTCGAGGCCCTAGATCCCTAGCAACTGTGCTGTAAGGAAATTTTGGAAAAGTGAACTAGAGTCCACCATCTCCCCACTTGAGTCTGAACTCTCAAAGAAACAGAATGAGCACCTATGAATGCTCTATAGCAAAGGAAGGAGGAACTGTAATTGAGAAGGGATGAAGAGGGGGCAAGAGGGACTAGATCTGCACACTCATAAAGTCTGAACACACACACACTGGGGTAAAATCATGAAGTGCCCTTCTCTGCATCCAGATGGCCCCTGGCTGGGAGTTCCCACCATCCTGAATGTGGGGGATGGGTGGGAAGGGGACTCAGTGCTCCCCTTCTGAAAGAGAATCATGTTAATTTCATTGTAATTTCCTGTGCACAAGGTGCTTTGTTTATACCATAGAAAAAGTCAAGACAAGACTTTCATAGCCCCCCAGCTTGTCTGGATACACGGTTGGCCAGTGGGGCTAGTGTATGTTCCTGGAGATGCAGCCCTTACAAAGGAGATCATTGTACCTGAAATGCAGATAGTTATAAAAATGGCATTAATTTGCTTAGACCGAGAGATTTTCACAGGAGAGCAACTAGCAGAAAACATTATGAAAATGTCCGAGAGGGTTGGTAATTGAGTTGATTAGTACGACCTTGGTTATGAAGGTAATAGAAGGGGGACTGGTGCTTAGACTGAGTTATAACCCTGTTCCCGGTTCGGTGACGGAGTGAGGGATGTAATTTGTTCAGCCTGACTCGGAGTAGCCAAGCCTGCCTCGACAAAGTAATACACTGACTAGCCGAGCTTGGCCTGTGCTTTTTACCCTGACATAGTAAACAGGACAGGGTCAAATGAGAAATGATGGACGAGGCTCTGGCACCAGGTCCCGGTGTAGAAGTGCTGTGAGCGGAACCTTCCGGACAATGAGACCCCAAAACATTAACTCATTGCTTCTGAACTACCAAAGAGGGAAAAGAACACAAGGGCTCCCCAGCCAAAACAAAGCAGAGCAAAACACCAGCATAAACAAAGAATAAACATCCCAAGAAGGTCTATGCTGAATTTGCTCTGGCTCTGGTTTTCATATTTTTTATAGACATTTATAAAGCAATATGCTACAAGCTGCAGTGGGAAATTTTGCTGTGTTAATCATAAGAAAGGATCCAATATTTGGCTCCAAAGGCCATGTTGTTTATACTGCATCTGCTTCACACAGGCAAGTTGCTGTTGATAAGGCACATGGGCGTGTGGAGACATGAAGTCAACCTTGGCACCGATCCACTCCACCACTGCCTATCAGGTGGGGCTGAAGGATTCCCAAGGCCCTTACGCAGAGTGTACGAGGCCATTAGCACTGGAGCTACCTGGGCAATAGTTCATATCCAGGGAGCTGCAGCCAGCTCCTTATTGGGGATGACCTTCAACTTCTCCCTGGAAAGAGATCTCGGAACCCGCAATGCCTGATGGTTCAGAAACAGCTATCAAATGGAGAAACTGTGCAATAAAGATTCGTTCAAAGCCAGTGCACGAGACTATGTGCTACTTGTTGTTGAAAGGGAACACATGATGGAGTGAACTGCAGACCCGTGCAGGGTGGGCAGCAGCAAAGCGTCTCCTGCGCATCTTGTTTCTTCTCCGGGCTGTGTGTATGCGTTTGCATGTATGCACATGCGTGCATGCAGGTGAGCATCCAGTTTGGGGGCCAGGGTTCTGCAAATGACAAAGAGCCAGAATCCCTTGTCTCCTTGTCTCTGTCACTGTGCCTGCTGACCCTCCAGTGAAAGGGATCTGACCACTCCATGCGAGTAGAATAAATTATCGCTGACACTCCAATATTTAATTATGCAGCTGTCAGAGTGGCCCTTTTGAAATTCATTTTAATAAAGTGGGAACTTTCCTTTCAAGGTGAGAGTGAGGGGAGTCACCTTCGGTGTCAGCCGGAGGTCTCCACCGTGAGCTCCGCATCCTCGCGCTGGACGCCTGTCACTTGGCCTGATAGGAGAACCTGATAACAGCTCTGGTGCCTAGTGGCCTCCCCCATCCCTGCCCGAATGAACATCCTTCATTTAAACCACAATAACGAGGACCTCAAAGTCAGAGAGGCAGGTCCAAGGGCAGACTGCTGTGGGTGAGGGGGAAAGGCTCCTTATTACAAAACCCACTGCACAAGGAAGGGGCAGTCCCAGACTGATTACGTCCATCTCCCTGTTTAAACTGGTTTGCCAGAAACATTTAACAGGATAGAAAAAATAATTAAAGAAAAATTAAACAAGACAAAACAGAACAAAAATAATGTGGGCTAAGGGACTACGATTTTCTTGGATGGCCCTGGCTTTCCAACTCATGAAAGAGACATAAAAGTATTGATTTATATTTTTCTATAAAATAAAAAATGGTACTGTAGTTTTTGTAGTCTGGTTTCTGGGCCATAAAGTTATACACCGAGGAAAGCTTTTACATAGCAAATATGATGTGGGAATGGTTCAGCGCCTGCCTTTTGTGCGCTGGTCTTAAGCCTGTGCTCAGTGGCTTCTGCTTGGTGTTCACAGGGACACCAGGCCTCAAAGCGTCTGGAGAACATCGCCCAGTAGCAGCAGTGGAGCCGATTCTGCACTCCCCAAGCTTCGTCTCTTTCCTTGCTTTTCTCTCCAGTCATCTTCTCTTTATCTGTCCTTTCGTTTTCACTCCACATTCTCTTGTTTTGTGTCACTTCCCTCACTATCTGCCCATCTCCTACTCTTCCGGTCCTTCACAGTGTGATGGATCTGTGCTCTTCAGCGGCTGTTTGTAAGGCCTGGCTCAAACTTCTCTGTCTCAGCAGCTCTGGCTCCACTCAAAGCAACTGTGGAAATCAGGTACATTAATGATTGTTCCCGTTTTGACAGATGAGGAAACTGAGGCTCTGACAAGCTAACGGTCTTACCCAAGACCACCCAGCCCCAGGTAGCACCACCGCAGCAGAGCAACTTCAGGGCCACAGTTACTTATTTTCTTTCTCGAGCCTCTTACTCAATAGCTCTTCTGCTGGTTTGCATGCACCATGTTTCACTGGGATATGCAGCAGCTTCAGAAGAGTCGTGCTGTGATTTGTCTTAGGCAGAAAGTCTGGACCTGGTGTCCACAGATGTCAGATCTGGAGAATGCCTGGTCCTGCATCTGTGTGTGCATGCATGCTCGAAAGAAAAGTGCCTTCTCTAAACTGTAGCAATCGTGCCTTCCTAAGCACTTGTTCTGGAGACATCTGCCTGGGATGAGGTGGTAGAGACAAGTGACAGGCAGTCAGGAGCCAGGAAGCCACCCTGGATTTGCAGATGGTTAGGAAGGATCTCCAGACCCACTGAGGCCCCGCCTGCTCCCCAATGAAGTCAGGAGCCCATTAGACTGCTTCATGAATCCTCAGGGGGATTTCCATCAGGTGAGGACAGTCAAGGCCCCCAGAGTGTTCAGAGGTGGATGTGGATGTCACAGCCCAAGGCCGAGCTGAAAAATCTTCCTAGGCCTGACCATTCTAGGGCTTCAGCCCCACAGCAATGCCCACTTCTTGAAGGCCAGGGATACCTGAGACCACCTGAGGGCCTTGCATTTGTCTTCATTGCTGCTTGGTAGTTAGGGGGACAGTGGCTGGTATTAGAATAATTTAGTATGCTGAGGCCTTGCGTTTCCCCTGCAAGGGACAGTTGCCACATTGAAAAATCTAGAACTAAGTTTTCAGAAACCTTTTCCCTCTCTCCCTCTCTTTTTCTCTCTCCTGTTCTCCCCACCCTTTGCCACCTCTGCTGCCTTCTGCCAGTGTTCACTGAGGTGTTTATTTTATGTACCAAGCTTATGTTATGGGCTTTTTGTTTCATCCTTACAATAAACTTAAGTGGGAGGGAGGCACTTATAATGACCTCCATCATAGAGATAAAGAAACTGAAGCTTAGAAAGGTCAAAAACTACTTCAAGGTCATTTAGCTTGTAAAGGGCAGAGGGAAGATTTAAGGCCAGCTTTGCTTGACCCCAAAATCGGTTGCTTTTAAATACCAGGCCATGGGCCACAGGATACCAGAGACATCAGCACTGCACTGCTCCACTGGGAGCCCAGAATCGCTATTGGCCAACAGCCTACAGTAAAGTTCTAGGGGGGCTGTGTAAAGCAGCACACGAAGGGTTCTGGGGGAGATGGGCATATTTCTTGGGATGTTGGCATAATCACAGAACAGAAATAGCAGCAGAGCCAGGGGAGGTGCCAAGGAATGTGCTGAACTGTGTGTGCATTTATGCACAAGCACACACACATGTGCATACACACAAGCCAGGGCACGCTGCATGTATGCACATCTATGCGCATACATAGATGTACAAATACATATTTATACATTAGTTTGTGTACATGTACCTCTACATGGACACACACGAAGAGGAGATACACACATGTATGATTTTCCCCTGCTCTGTACCCATACTTTTATTCCTATTTCATCACTAAGTAAACTAAAGCTCAGCTAAATATCTTGCTCAAGGTCATAAGAGTAATGGGCACACCAAATTTGAGAGGTAGACCTTCCTAAATCATAGGAGTGGTCTACACGGCTATCAACAGAGGAATAGGTAGTGAAAATGTTGCATTTATATGGTGGAGTACTACTATGCCATAAAAAAGATAAACTTGAGCCATTTGTAGAAAAATCTAAGCACCTTAACACCACAGTGTTAAGTAAAATAAAGCAGAAGCAGAAGCTTAATATAATCTATAGCTCTTACATGGGAAACTCAAAATAGAAACAGAGAACAAAATAGAAACGGGGAGCTAGAGCTTTTCCAAGACAAAAGAGGACCAGATGGAGGGATGGGCATCAGAGGAGTTAGTATGCATCACTCTGCACGGGAACTCCCCCAAGGGACACTATTGTTAGGTGCTGTGAAAACACACAAGTAAAATGAAAAAGGGAAAAGAGATAATAAAGACTATGCAAAGAACAACACCAAATGGGAAGTACTTCCACACTGCCTCTGTTTCACTTTTTTGCTCCCATAACACTAGCAAAGCACATCACTTCATGGAATCCTCTGGCAATCCCACGATTCACTCCTGCACGCTTAGTACTGAGTGTTCTCACTGAATGATCTCTGCTTCACAGAACGTGACACCGACAGTCCACGGTGTCTGTGACTCCTCTGGGAGCTGCAGCTGTCCACAGGGTCATCTGGACCAGACATCAGCGCTCAGGCTCCTACCAGGGGCTGAATGCCCTCTGTTCTGTGGGGTCTCCCTTAACTTGGAGCAGTTTGCTTCTGCTTGGAGGTTCTGAGAACCAGAGATGTCTACGGATCATAACCCTGCTCAGAACCAACAGCCTCCATCCTGAGCACCCAGACTGTAGATAGTGTTCCCTTGGCTATCGTTGCCTCATGCACCACTTGCCCAACACCTCTCAGCCTAGTGGATTTAGACAATGTGCTTGATGCCAGCTCTCTCTTCGAGAAAGAGAACAGACTCACAAAGCACCTGGCAGCAGCCACTTGCTACGGGGTCTGCAGTCAGAAATAATCATGGGCGAAGTCAGTCCTAACTCCCAGTGCTCCCAGGTAGGCGTCCCGACGGTAGGCTGGGGAGTGGGCTGAGTCAGGCCACTCCGTGCAGAGGTCTCTCTTCAAAGAGCGAGTGTGGCGTCTGCCCCAAGATGACAGCAAAGGCAAGAAGGCTGCGAGAAGAAATAAATCCTGACTCAACCAGAAGGCTTAAAAAGTCACCTAGCATGAGGAGAATTCGTACTCCACAAATTTTTCTCGACTGAGTAAATTTAAAGAAATAAAACTAGATCGAGCATGCGTTTAATACCGGCCGCTATCTTTTTCTCTCCTCTGCTCAGTGGCTTGTTAAATATGAAAATATTTGCCCTGCAAGGAGACAGGGAGAGAGATAATCTCCGGAGAACTCGTCAGCTACCCTGCCCCACTTCCCCACAGCTTTGTGGTAGCCCGGCCCTTGCATGGCCTGGCGTTGTGTACCAGTCTCAAATACCACCCCGTTATCTCGAACGTCTCTTAAATAGAAGGTGCGATATGAAAAGCTCATTCAAGATGCCAGGAGCTTCCCTCTCTGACCCTGGCTGCCTGAGAAGCAAATTGCATTAGAAAATGACACGCCATTCATCTCGCGAGTACTTGCAGGAACATTTAGCTAATTAAATGATTAATAAATTTAACACTGCTTTATAATTTCATTTAGCTGTGTTGGAAATCACACGGTGGGCTGCGTATGCACCGAATGAGATTAGGTGGGAGTGAGGTTTCAGAGGCTGCCCTGGTAATTGAGATTAGTCTATTACTACAGTGACCTTTTTAACTTTTATATTCTCTTGTTAAAGCGAAATAAAATTTTATTCACTTTTAAGGAATATTTACTTAGAGAAATTTACATGAAATTAAAGAAACACCAAGCCCGGAAATCTTCTGGGGCTGGAAGCTATGCACTGTTTCCCTGGTAATTTTCAGAGTCTCTTTAGAAAATCGTTTTTGAGGTGACTGCAGACAGAGTGACGGATACTATGTGTTTAGGCAGTTCATTCAGTCATTCAATAAATGCCAAGTCTCTGATTTGTCTTGGGACTGCTATAGGACATGAGACCATGGCAGTGATCAGGACCCAAGTCCCCATTTCTCGTGAGCTTTAATTGTAATGGAAAAATATGAAAGAGAAGCAAATACATAAACAAGAAAATAACCAAGAGAAAAAAAGCACAGAGTAGAGGACTACAGTGGGAAGCTAATTCAGAGTAGGCAGTTAGGAAAAATCTCTTTTTTATGTTTGTTTTGCGCCATTTATTTTTTATTTTTGAGACAGTCTTGATGAATTGCCACGGTGCCCAGGATAAGCTTGAACTTTCACTCTTTCTGCCTCCCAGAGTGCTGAGGTTGCAAGTGTGCAGCCCTAGCACATGCCATCCCTTAGTACTAATGAGTCCCACTTTTTAAAAAAATGTATTTGGTTGTTACAGGGTCTCACTGCACAGCTTGGACTCATGGTGATCCTCATGCTTTCAGCCTCCCAGCCCTGGGATAACAGGTGTGTGCCACCATGCCTGGACTGTGGCTGGCTCAGCGTACCCTGGAGGTAGGGCTAGCATGGCATGTGGTGTTGGGGATCGAACCACCATCCCCGCGCTTGCCTAAGCTTGCCCAAGCAGGCCCTTTAGTCTGCTGAGCTATCTCACTGGCCCACAGAGGGGAAGGCATCTCCAGATACTCATCTCATTGTCCACTGAGTAATAACCATCACTTACGGAGGTTCCACTGAATACATGCCAGCTACTTGGGAGAGACAATCGATTCTTCCTCACACAACCCTGAAAAATATGTAAGATTTTTGTTGTTTGTGAAACATACCCACTCTCCTATTTTACAGTGAGGAAACTGACAGAGTTTAGGAATCTTGATCAAAACTTCCTGGTTCTAAGTTTGAAGAGAAATCCAAAATAAAGACGCTGAATTTCATGAAATCAGAAAAGTTTTTCTTCCTACTGAAGTAAATGAAAGGACACTACTTTTTTCATTTTAATGTTTTAAAATTTAATGTTTTGTATTTTAATGCTTATTTTCCCCTTCAAAATGGCTGATCTAGGTAATAATGTGATTGCAGGGCGCAATCGCACCCTTCTAGTCTTCCAGAAGCACATAACAGGGTGTTGGAAATGGTTGGCATGCAGGCCACACAGCTCCAGGGCCACTGGACGCACAGGCTGCTGTCCTCCATGCCGGCCACCCCATCTTCAACAGCACTCTTGTCAAGCTCGCTGAGGATGCTGCACCCCAAGAGGAGGATCAAGGTCCTCTTCAGTTGGTGACAAGTCCTGTGGAAGAGAGCTGCAACTCTCAGGGACCATCCTTTGGGCTCATCCAGCTGAACTGGTATGGGATTCAGGTCTCCACCTCCCACTCACTCACTTTTTTCTTTTCGCTGCCGACTCATCCAAGTATCTTTATTTAGAATTCCTGTTTTCCTAATAGCTTCTCTTAATGTAAATGCAAAGCAGGTGCATAAAGAAACATCCAGGGCCTTCTCACTAGGTGCCCTGAACCAGCTGCCCAGCATGAGGCTGAGCCCTGAGGCAAGAGCAATGATCACTCAGGAATGCCAGTCTTCTGGTGATAGGGCACATCTTGCAACTTACAGAGTCAACAGTAGAAGATTTTCTGTAGTTGCCATCCATGGGTAGGGAGCAGAAAAATATAGGGCCTCTTTGCAGCCAGTGTTCACCCAGGGCAGCTTCAAATCCAGCTATTTGCACTCGTATCCTTTGGGGAGTCTGCAGAATTTCAGCCTTCTCCTTACCGCCAGTTAAATTTGAAATCCTATGATGCCTCCTCTTGTAGACCTTAAAATTTGTGGCAGTTACTTTTGTAAGCAGTGTGTCTGGGAAATAACATCTGTGTGTGATTCACACTTTTTTTGGTTAACTTGTTAATTGTCTGGTTGTTAACTCTGACTGCGAATTCTCTGATGCTTAAGAATTTTCGGTTTTCCTCCAACACCTTCTACATGGTGTGCAAAATTGGAACCCCCCTGTTCACTTTCAATATTTTTCTACATTTAAAAAACTTCAATGAGAGGCCAGGGAGATAGCTCAGTGGCTCAGCATGTGCCTGGCAAGGGAAAGTCCTGAGCTCAATTCCTGGTTAAAAGGAAAAAAAAAAAAAACCTAAAATAACTCTGATGGTTAAAGCCATGGGCCATCACATTATTACCTAATGGAAGTAGCAGATGAAACTCAGAAGCAAAACGTGCCATGCCATTTGCTGAAGTGGTGATCTGCCGAGTTCCTAGAAATTGTTAATGCAACATTTTCCTGTTCTAATATGGATACAGACACGTCAATGATGAGTTCTTTTAAGATGCATTTCCATCATCTTCAAAAGGTATTTGAAAACCCATCAGAGAAACTTACATCCAGCTATTTTTTTTAAGCTGAAATTCTTCACACTAACTTCCTTTTCTCCCCTTTCATTTTTGTTTCTTTCTCTTCCATGTATTAGAAGAGTTCCTGGCAGTATAGTCCTCTATGAATTCCACACCGTATGAGAGCCAAGTGACACCAGACAACGAAAAGGAGGGATGGCTTCCTGTATGATGCTTTCCATTCAAAAATGTGTGTTAACATTAGTGTCCCTTGGGAGCTATTTAGGAATGAAAATCTCAGACCTCCTGCATGCAAATCTACACTTTTAAGAGGATCCCTAAGAGATTCACTGGACCTTTGCAGTTTGGAAACCACTCTGCTAGATGCAGGGTACAGAGAATAGCACAAACCTAGTAAGCTGCTTGGCTTTTGTGCTTATGGTCTATTTGCTTGTTTTCATGGCTCATGATCAATGACATCTACATTTTATTTATTTATTTAGTATTTAGAACAGGGTCTACAGGATCTCACTACACAGATCAGACTCGCAGTGATCCTACTGTTTTCAGCTTCCCAAGGGCTGGGATTACAGGTTTGAGCCATGCACAGTCTCAGTTTTCATCTCAGGGTGCCCCAGGGGTAGGGCTGACACAACACACTAGGGATTGAACCCTGGTCCCTGCATCTGCCTAAGCAGATGCTTTAATCTGCTGAGCTGTCTGGATAGCCCCGACTTCTACATTTTCAATGGTCACATTTTCTGTGATTATATGAAAAACTACATAATGGCCTCCATTTGGTCTTTTAGACCACAAAGTCTCAAATATTTTGAATTTGTACCTTAAAGCGAATACTTGCCTGTTCATCTCTAGAGCCAAGATGAACACAAAACCCAAAGTCTGCATGAAGGCACAGATGGAAGGCTAGTTTTTAAAATGAGTCTTACAGCCTAATGTGGGATCTCCTGAAAATATCTTCTGTAAGAAGATTACATTCTTTTCTCTTCCTTCACAAAACCCATGGCATATATTCAACAGGAAAATGGGCACTGAATGGCTTCATCTTGGATGAAGCTTTAAGAGATGCAAGTGTGATATGATTTTCACAGTTCATGCACAGAGACACATTAGGACATTCTAGGATGTTATCCTCAGAGCTAGAACCACCCAGAAAACATGAACATTGGTCAAGGGGTCCTGACCAAGTCCAATGTGAAAATGTTCTGTAGAAGAAACATCCACTTGTCTGCAAAAAGGCTATGCTTGTTTTTTGTTCATGGTGCAAATATTTTATCTTTTGCAATCAAAAAACACTGGCTGTGTGTGGTGGCACATGCCTGTGATCCCAGCCCTTGGAAGGCTGAGGCAGGAGGATCACTACAAGTTTGAGACCAGCTTCGGCTCCATAGTGGGTGACAAAAAAGTCTTAATCAGCAAACAATGAGGCAGAAATCAGTTCATCTTGTGAAGAAAAGCTGGACCAGGGACAGGAGGCAGGACTTCCCTGGGGTTGGCCAGTGGTCCAGCAGATGCTTGCATACTTGTTGCACTTGATTCACTTAAGAGAACTGAGTGCATGTTGATTGGAGGCAGAAAGACTTCAATGGCTCATTTTTCATACCATTTGGAGCTTTAGCATTGAACAAATAGGAATTTGTCATGAAAGTGTGTGTTATTCTTCAGCTCAGCTGATTCGAAGGTGGTCCCAAGGGGCTGAAGTTGCACTGGAATAGAGCAGTATGCTTTGCTTTCTTCCCAAATGCTAAATATTTGTGGAATGTAGCCATGGTCAGCATCCAGGAAGTTGGGACAAAACAGTGTGGACTGTCCAGCCTGGTAAAGCAGGCCTGGAAAAAGCTTTCAAAGGGTAGGAGCTGCAGTTTAGCCCAGCGCATCTGTTCTGAGCATTGCTCACAACCTGTTCTTTGTTTGAATAGACCTCCCTAAAAGAGCAAGGACTTCCATGACCACAAACAAAACAAAACCAACATTAAAAAGCAGATGATATGAAAGCTAGCTTTACAATAACTTCTAAAGGGCTTTGGGTTAAAAAAAAATTCAAAGTATGCACGATGAGACTAAGCACTCTGTGATCCCCAATTTATGGATCAATCATTTGGGATAGGTGGCTGTGTACAGGTATTATCAGTATTTTTTTGCCACCCCCTTCCCGCAGGATTATTATTAGTACTGTTATCCAGGCTGGCACAGAATTGGAAGTTCCACAAATGCATTACTGCGAGCTGCTTCCCAGCTAGGGATCTGTAACATTTAAGGAAGGATAAAAACTCTTCAGACATTCCCCACATGAGTTGTGGCATCTCCTCACACCAGTGGCTACCTAGGGGCACTTATGTACCTGCTAAGTAAATATAAACAGACCAGGGCATGGTGCTTGGCTTCCTTCTCAATGAAAAGGCTACTTAGGGTGACAAAATGGCTCTAGACCCTCCAGAAGTTTTATAGAGGCCTCTAAAATTGGAGACGGGAAGCTCAAGTGGGCTAGGTTCAAATTCTCCTCTGAGCCTTCAATATTAATTAACACCAGGGTTCCTCTTACAGCTATTGGATATCTGGGTTCAGTATGTCCCTTTGGTGGCTCAGACACCCTAGTGGGGTGGGTTTTCCAAGACCAGTGAGATTCAGACTCCTGCCTGGCAGGCTTTTTAAGAGGCTAAACTGAGAAATACAGCAAGCTCTGCCACAGGTATGGGCTTGGAGCACTCTGGGGGCCTTTGCACTGTGCTCCGCAGAGGTCAGGCTGTGGCTGCTTCCACCTTCCCCAGGCAGGGTGGAACAGCATGAGCTCTGGTCCCCTGCTTCACTGCTTCCTCCTCAGCAGGCCCACCTGTCCCTCCAGGACAGGAGCAGTCTTTCCGTTGCATGGTGCTGTGACCCTTGTACCCACTTTTGTTCCTGAATTTTCCTTATAGACTGCTGCCAGGTCCTCTGAGTCCCTGGGAGTGAGCTCATGAGCACGTTCTGGGACCCTCACACCCAGGGGTGGCCCACCTGACACATGGAAGGGGCTAAAACTCAACTCTTATGGTTTGTGGCTAGTCATCCCCCCAAAGCCTCATGCAGTCATGGGACAGATTTCTAGAGTTTGTGATTAACTCATGATCCACTGGATTATGGGTGTGAGAGCTGCTGGGATTCTGGGTGTGAGTGCTACACCTAGCCTGGGGCTGACAGCCTGATTGCAACTTAAGCCATTGCTCTTTGTAGCCATTGTTGTTGCTGCTTCTCCAGTTTGCTTTCTGTTCTTTGCTGCTGCCATGAATGGCTGCCCTCTGCCATGTGTCACTCTGCCTTGGGGTCAGCTAAGCATGGACTAAAACACCCAGTAACTGTGAACTACATAAACCTTTCCTTCCTTCATTTTGGGTGTCAGATATCTGTTTCAGCAATAAGAGAAGAGTAACTGAGATATCAGCCCAGTGAGGGGATAGCTCCCTGGCTCCACATGCCACAAGCTCATGGGGGACAGTCCTCTTGGGGCAGGGATGAGCCATTGTTTTCACAAAGTTTGACTTTTAGCTCTTGGCTTCACCCCAGCCCCTCTTGCTCTTGCTTCTCCTGGGAGGGCTATGGCCTGCTCAGCCCAGCCACCAGCAAGGCTCCATCCCTCCCACCCATCAGCCCTCCCTGGGCTTGGGTCAGCAAATCCTACCACCTTGTATTCTACAGGAACCAGGGGAGGACATTTCTGACTGCTATTGGAGGAGGGTGAAGGAGAGGTAAGTTTGAGGCTTCCTATGCTTCCCGCTCCCCACTCCATAACAGACCTTCTTTGTCCCCTGTTCAAGACTCAGGTTCTAGATAATCTCAGCTTCTGGATGTGAATATCTCATGGTAAAACAAAAAAGTGTAAACCAAGGGCCAGTCACAGAGAAGAGCATTATGATCACATTCAAATTGAACCATCAATATTGACACCAGGTATATTAGTTAGGGTTTTACTTAGAGGAACAGATACAATATAAGCAACAGATATTAACACAAGATAAGGAATTACAAGACTGGCTTATGACAGTCAGCCACAGAGTCAGATGAGGGAGTATGCAGAGGGTGTATACACACCTCAGACTGAAGAATTCAGTCCCAAGGTCTGAAGCTCACTGCTGTGCTCTGTGCAAGTCTCTATTTGTCAGCTAATGGGTCTGCGACAGGACTGAAGAGTCTGCAATGGACGCTGAAGAGTCTGCACTACAAACCAGGTGATGAAGGCCAAGCTGAACACAAAGACTAAAGTTCCTCTGACAAAGTGAGAGTGAGAGTGAAAGAGAGAGAGAGAGAGAGAGATCCACCACTTCCTCAGCCCCCTTTATATGGTCCCCTTTTTCTGAGTCACTCTAGGACAGTACCAATTGTGCTCCAGGGTGGGATCCCCACCAGCAGGAACTGAGCCAGAATTGCCCCACAGAGTAATCCTGCCAAGTTAACACAATGTATCAACCACTGCACCAGCTATTGGATCTCTGGGATCAGTATATCCCTTTGGTGGCTCAGAGACCCTGGTGGGGTGGGTTTTCCAAGACCAGGAAACAAGCCCTTGCCACCAAGGACCACAGCCATTTCTTTTCCTTTGTCTTCCAGCAACCCTGGCCCTGGGTATGGTCTCCTCTTTCTGTGTTATTTCTATGAAAAACACTTGGAGCTTGGAGCAGACAGTGTGCAATCAGCCCCTTTGCCTTGTAAGCCCCAACATGATTACAGAATTCTTATTCAACACGGACCTAATGGCAGCCTTCAGATGCATAAAACGGTCACATGCAAGATCCAGTGAATGGACCCTAAGCCTGCAGATCCAATCGGCTGCTGCCCCTTCCCACCCCCACCTCTTGCCAGTGCTGTGCAGTGTCTGGCCAAAGAGATGGTCCACACACTCTCTTTTCAAGGAGGAATGAGAAATCTGATTTGGGGGAGTCCACATCATCTTCATTTGACATGCACAGTTAATTAGTCCAGCTCACTGCACAAGGCAGTACCTTCTGTCAGAAGAAACCACAAAGGTGGTGTCAAACAATTGCAGGGCAAAACGTCCCAGGTTTAGAATGTCTGAAGAGCTGTGTACTTACATATAGGAAAGGCAGGGTTATACTTTCTGGGGAAATAGTGTTTTCTCTTCAGCGTGGCAAACATAAATTTACATATTTAAAAGCTGCACCCATAGCAGGATTGACTTTCATAAAGTTACTGACACTAAAATCAGGGAAAAAGTTACTGTGGAGCGTCACATAGTCTCAAGTCAGGGAAAAATGGACAGGACTTGGAAACTAGGTTGACCACCTCTCCTACCCCTGTGATACCAAAATGAGGGCCTACAGATGGGGTCTAGGTTGTGGGTATGTTTAAATTGGTTTACTCCCAATTGGCCTAGCCAGTGAGTTTATGCCATGATTTAAAAATTATATGATTTTATACTAAAAAATATATAAATAATCCAATATTTTTTGGAAGCAGTGGGAGGTTCTAGCAAAATTGGTTCTCATTTCTGTATGGCACCATTCATGTGGTCGTTAATAATGGATGTCTCTTAGAGATGAGGTATGGATGCTTTGACATTTTTTATTAATTTCCCTATGCTGGTATAGTCAGTGATTGAGAAGTTTGGAAGTTTGGAACTAAATTGGCACAGTAACTCCACATGCTAGGGTGTAGAGGAACCACCCTAGGGTGGTTCATCACTGAAAGGACATAAAAGGGAAGCTAGGAAGGACGGAGTGTTCCATTTTCTTCAGAGGAGCTCTGGTCTTCACCATTGGCTTGGACATCATCTCCTGACCTCTAGAGCAGACTCTTCAGCTTCTGCCTTGGATCCTTCAGCCTTCTGGTGTAGTCTCATCAGCCTTCCATTGCAGATTCTGATACAGACCTGCATGGAACACTGCAGTGAGCTCTAGCCCTCAGGCTGAATCCTTCAGTCCCGTGTGCAGACGCCCTCTGCACTCTTCCTCATCTGACTCTGTGGCTGACCACTATAAGCCAATCTTGTAATTTCTTATACATTTGTACATCTTGAGTTATATCTGTTCCTCCAGTGAAAACCTGACTGATACACCTGGGGACAGAAGTTGAATGTCATATATCATCCTATAAACAAACAGCATCTTTCATTTAACTGCTTGGCAACTATATACTTTAGTAACTGTCTTAGTCTATGCTATTTAATTACTAATAGGTTTTAATCTCCAGGTTCCTGATGAACGTGTCAGAGAGTAGTCATACTTAGCATATATTTCAGCACCAGGGAAGATGAAGCTATGGAAGGACAGAGCTAAAGGTGTTTTTCATCTGTCCATGGGTCTGTGAAATGGGAAACGATCTCTTACACAAGGGATTTCATTTTTAATCTTCAACTCTAGGCTTGGTGAGTAGAGTTAATCTTGGCAATAGGATGATCCTCAGTGAGTCATATCTGTTGTCTTCTCAATGGTCTTGAGATGAGAGGCCTCATCAGAAAACAAAATCTTTGATCATGAAATTATGTCCTTACATTCTCATAACATGCATTACTTTTTCCTCTTGATGTACTGCTACCGGTCACTGGCATGTGGAGACCTCTTTTCAGTTGTGTGTCTGGATGCATGGGTGGACAGATAGATTGGGGACCTCCCCTCTGAATGAATCTGCATGCTACCACACCCTCTGCAAATGGCTGGTGGAGCATGGATGTGGCTTCCATGCCGACAGAACTGAGTGATGCCTACTAAGCAAAGTGAGGCCAGGACCTGGACTCTGGCCTTCTGCCCTTGCTTGCTGGCTGTGGGCCTAAATGCAGTCTATGGCTGAGCGCCAGCACAGAGAGAAGCACAAACCAAAATATAGGCAGGCAGATTATTTATGAGGCATGAAACAAAATGCTCATTGGTTTTGATGCAACTCAAGCAGAGCTCCATGGTGGTGGATGGGCCTCAGTCAAGAGGAGAGAACAGGCAGGGAGCTGCACTCTTCTTGCCCCTCCTCCTAACCACAATAATGGAATACGCCCAACAAATATTTACAAAGCATCTCCTCCCTGCTAGGTACTCCTCTGAGATGAAAGTTTGCTGAATGAAAGTCAATGGACTATGAACAAAATATTAGCAAAGTGAATCCAACAATGTTTAAAACCACAGAGCTACTATGACTGAGTAGAATATGTTCCAAGAATTCCAGACTGGGTCAATGTTGCAAAATCAATCCATCTATAGTACTCTACCATAGTAAATAACTAAAGAAGAGAACCCTTATGATAGTATTAGCTGGGAAAAGAAAATGCAGTTGACAAAATGGAGCACCCATTTATGATTTTTAGATAAACCTTTTGGCAAATTAGGAACAAAAGAGAATCACTAGAGTAGTGTATTCATAAAATAGTCTCTGCTACCATCATGCATAGTGATAAAATAGGAGTGACTGACTTGCTCCTAAAGATCAGTACCAAAGTGGATGCACCACCCTTCCTCAATATAGTATAGAGTCACAGCCACTCTAATAAGGCAAGAAAGAATTCTTGTTGGAGAGGAAGAAGTTAAGATCGAGTTGCATATGACATGGCAGGCTATGTAGATGGTCCCAAGGGGTCTCAAGCCAACAAACAAAAGCCTCTTAGAATTCACAAGTAAATTCAATAAGGTAAAGGGATCAAGATTAACACACCAAAGACACAGTAACAACTACAATTTCTCCAAAGAACATGACATAGGTATATATTTAAGGTATATGCTAAATTAATGGGATGATGTGCCATGCCTGGACTGGAGGCTCAAAAGGGTACAGAGGTTAACTGTCCCCAACCTTATACATGGGCCTAATGTTAAACTGACACATTTGCAACCTAATGAAGTGACAGCAAGAATTTTGGTAAATGTATATAACTTTATTCTTAGGTTTACATGAAAACCACAGGCCTTCGAAAGCTGAAACAATCTCAGTAAAACAGAATAAAGCAAGAAGAATTCCTTGGCCCTATACACTGCTACTGAAAGCAAGGTAGTATATATAACTATCAGAGAGGAAAGGCATAAACAAGAAAACCAAACATGATCTATAAAAATGCAGGAGGAGACTCACACCAATATAGTCATCTGGGTTTTTAATAGAGGAGAAACAGATATCGAAGAGAAGGGGAGCAACTCTCAGCATATGGCACTAAAGCCAGCTCTCTGCTTTACTCACAGGTACTGCCTTTCTGTTGCATGCTTACTTTTATAGTGACTGCTGAATTTGAGCAAATACTTTTCTGGCATCATTGACAGAACCATAAAGTTGTTCTTTAATTTGTTGGAGCAATAAATTACACTGATAGAGAATAAAAACAATAAGTAAATAAAGAAATGACATAAAAATTTAATTAGTTCTAATAAATAATGCATTAATACACTTTCAACAAGCTTCAACCTATAGTAAGTGGTAACTTACTATAAGGAGCTCTCACATCTAGGCCAATGTCTAAATAGAACTTTATTGTACAAGTCAACAACACTTATATAAGAGTCTAGAAGAGATGTGATAAATGCATTTAACAGAATAAAGATAAAAGTATATTTCCTTTAAGAAATATCTCTGTTCATTTAATAATTCATTCCAGTGTTCACAGCATGCTATGAAGAAGAAGCTGAGATAGAGCAGGAAAGGAATTATCACTGGTCTTCCTCCAAGAGGCAAGAAGAGTGCCAGCCACTTATGTCCTTTCTTTCCTTTGATCCTCAGCTCCTCTGGCTCCCTCTTGACATGGTAATGGGCAGCAGCCATTGAGAAGAGATGGGCTTGCTAATTCTTGGGTCCCCAGCAGCCTGTTTATTGTCACCTCTCCCAGTTGAGGGTGCGGAGCTTAAGAGAAGTCAAATGCACTGCTCAAGCCCTGGCAAGTGGCAAAGCTACCCTGTCCTGGCTTCCTATCAGCAGACAGGAAACTGAATATTGGCTAGGGCTGCTGGCCACTGTGTGCTCTTGCACCAGCTCCTTAGTCCCCATGTGCCTGGTTTTTCATGGAAAGATATGATTAAGCAACCTAGTATCTATGTCAGAGGCTGCTAGGAGATTCAAATAAGCAAGCACACACAAAGCCTAGGGTGTGGACACAGTAAAGCATCCAACACACATTGGCTATTATCCTATTTATTGTCATTAAATTGTCATCATTTTTATCATCCTTCACACTATTTTTCCCACTGGTATTGATGAGTAAATCTTCATTGATATCAGAGATAAAGTTCCAACAGAAGCCACCCTGATGAATTCCCCAGCTAATGAAAGCAATTAGAGTCCAAGCATACACTTAGCCCAACCGCAGAGCACACTGCTGTTCAGGTAAGTTGTAAAGTCTTCCCTGCAGCTGTTACAATGATGGATCCTCAGGCTCAGTTAAAATGCAAGAAATACACTGACATTTTAATAGAACAAATAATTTAAATACACTTAATGTGTTAGGCAGTAACATATGCCAGCAGATTTGGGAACTTTCCCCGAAAATAGTGTAGAGAAAAGCTTCATTCAGGAGGGTGCTGAGGATACAGAGCCAGGGTTGACATTCTTTGAGAGAAGCCATTAAACTGGCCACTACCTGGAATGGGCCACTTAATTTTAAAGACCGGGGCTGAAGAAAAGCAGTCCTTTAGGTCTACAAACGTTCTTTTGTCTTTGTTTTTTCTGGCTTCCTCAAAAAGCCTATTAAAAATAACTGCTTAAGGCATTTCTTTAAAAATATCCTTTAAAATGTTTGGTGATAAAGGGAATCAAGGAGGGCTTGAAGGAATGTGCCTCCAGTTGTCATGCTGGAACTGAGTGATGATGCTCTCTAAAAAAGAGCAATATCAGTGACGTGGCCACTTAGGCAAATTTCCAGAAGTTCTAATGCAAGCTTTGGGGTGGGCTCCAGTGGGGAAGAGAGGCGTTGAGGTGTAGCACCTGCCAGTGTGCACAGTGTTAGTACCACACTGTGGCTGAAGTTCAGTGACCAACATGAGGCCACTGAATTCTGAGATGGTTCTGTCTGCTCCGGCTCTGGTGAGAAGTTCCAGCCCACCGTGGAAGTGTGCCCTCCCCCCTTCCTGCCTTGTGACCTGAGGGTGTGCTCAGAGGCACCACCATAACTGGAAATCATCTGGGAGCTGGTGATTTTCTTGCCCATTGCTTATGTCCCTGCCAAAAGGGAGCCCCAGGAAGCAGAATGGTGCCCACTCAGGGGACCCGTGCCATACTCTTAGGTTGGGGCCTGACCCGGAACAAGTACTTGCTCAATATGCACAGAATGAATACATGATAGGGGGTGGTGGGCAGAAGAGAGAAGAGGTGGAGAGGAGGAAAAAGAAGAGACAGGGAGAAGACCAGACACACCTGCTGCCCTGTTCTCTAGCAGTCGGGGTGACATGGGTTAGCACATGACCATCTCATCTTGCAAGGCCAGCTCAGTGTGCCCCAGGGGCAGAGCCAGCATGGCTTGCTGGGAATTGAACACTGATCACTGTATCTGCCTAAGCATGTGCTTTAGGCTGCTGAGCTGTCTGGCTTCCCCTGATCTTTTTTCTGTAATTCAGGGAAGGGCCTACAGGGTATTCAGGGTCTCACTACTAGATCAGACTCATAGTGATCTGCCTGTTTACAGCCTCCCAAGAGCTGGGATTATAGGTGTGCACCACCATGCCCAGTCTCCACTGTCTCAGCATACCCTGGGGGTGGGGCCGGCACAAGAGGCTCAGGGATCAAACTACTGCCCCTGTGCCTGCTTGCAGGCGCTTTAATCTGCTGAGCTCTTTGGCCAGCCAATGGGTCCTGATCTTCTTGAGTGCAAAATATCTGGTAATGTTTCATGCTAACTAAAATAAAATTACTGAAATGATATTATCACTGCTAAACCTCCATGCAAGAGGATCTGTTAGAAGTAGTATGTGTGTGTGCATTAGTTTTTAATTTTAATTTTCTACCACTGAAAGTCAGAAGTCCAGCCATCTCTCTTCCAACCCCAGTCATCAGCATCTCTCTAATGGAGACATATGGAACAGCTGCATAAAACTGCTATATGAAAGACACTGGGTACCTAGGAGACTGGCTAAACATGAGTTTGCTCATTTTCAGATTGGAGGAGGAAGGAGATCATCTCTTTAGAAGTGTAGACATCAGCTCAATGTCACAGGCAGGCATCACTGTCTCTGGGCAACTCACCTTGAAAGCCTATACTTGACAGACTATCATGGCCGGCTCCCAGGCAGGAGATGTTCTCAGAGGCTGACTGGTCTATAAATCTAGACCTTAAGGGTTTTGTGTGGGATACCTTAATCACTGCGTGGTGGTCTGTGGGCTCCCGCTGCTCACTCCCTAAAGGCAGTCACAGTGGGGAGAGATTTGTGATGTTCAGGACAAATCAAGAAGAGTCCGCACTGTTTTCTGCTAATTTCCCAGACAGCAAGGATCTGCTGAGCCACAAGGATTGTGCAATTTAGTTGCCAGGGCTGCAGGGCACAGTATATAGTTAAACATTTGCCATCATCAAAAGCAAGTGATGGAGAGAGGGGCCTAGGGCATCTGCACGATGGTCACGTCACTGCTCAAGCCACACAACGCGTCCAGGAAGCCTAAGACCACCCCACACAAGCTGACAGGCTACCCAGCAGGGTGCGTCTTGGGGAGGTGTCCTTAAGTCTCACTGACACAGCCACTGAGCCGGGCTGCAGCTGCACCAACATCCACTCACTCTGCCAGTTTCTCAGGACTGCAGATAAAATGCCTTATGGGGGATGTGGGGCCGGGAGCCAGGTAAGGAGCTCAGCATTCCTAGCAGAACTGAGATCATGGGGCATGGTGAATGCCCAGATCTGCTTCATCTGGGCCTGTGTGCTGACGGCGCAACCCAGTCCAGCTGGAGCTGTGGTCTGATGCCAGATGCCAGATCAATGTTGGTGCTAAAATCATCAGAAGTGTACAAGTCCCCATTTGGGGGATTACAAGTTTATTTCTTTCAAATAGTTGACAGGGAGGGCCTTGAGTATGTGTCATAATGTGTGGCAAAATTAATATCAGTTTTAAAGGCTGTCTTTAAAGTCAACCAGGTAAATGTCCAGGGATGTTTTTCAAGGGCCATTTCTAACTTCCTTAGTTTATGGCCTCTTCCCCAAGATGAGGATAAATCATTGTGGTGGAAAGACAGTTCTCATAAGTGGGCACTATAAACCTTGTGTGTGTGTGTGTGTGTGTGTGTGTGTGTGTGTGTGTGTGTGTGTGTGGTACTAGGGATTAAATACAAGGCCTTCCTGCTGAGCTACATCACCGGCTCCTCTCCATGGTTTATATTGAGGTAGAGTCTTCCTACCTCACCAAGCTGAGGCTACAACTTGTAAAGCTCCTGCCTCAACTTCTGAGAGTGCTGGGATTACAGGCATGTGTCACCATGCCGTGCTAAGCTCAAACACTAATTCTATTACTTAGAAACTTTTAGAACACTTCAATGAGATCATCAGGATGTTCTGTTTCTGCGATTCTTTTTTTTAATGTACTCAGGACAGAGTCTACAGGGTCCATTGAGTCTCACTATGTAGATGAAACTCATAATGATTGTTCTGTTTTCAGCCTCCCAAGTGCTGGGATTAAAGGCACATGCCATTGGCTCAGCGTGCCCTCCCCAGGGACCAGAATGGTACATTGGGGATTTTACCCAGGCCCTGGTCGTTGAGTCTTCTGAGCTATTTTGTTTCTGTGATTCTTGAAGGAAAGGAAAGAAATAATGAAAGAAAGGGAAAGAGAGAAAGAAGAAAGAAAGAAGAAAGAGAGGGAGAGAAAGGAGTAAAGAGAGTGAGAAAAGAGCCCATCTGATTTCCACAATTTGATTCCAAAGAAATAAAATTGGTCAGTGTTCCAACATCAGTAAAAATGATGGACAAATCTTTTTGCAAAAATTCAAACCTGGTTTGTCCTGAAAGATAGAGAGCAACTCTCTGGCACCGGATGTCACATTAACTGCAGACAAAGTGTGTTACAGTAATTCACTTGGCAGTTTAAGTGAAACCAAGAGAACAGCACTAAACCTGAGCCCCGTATGCCAAGGAGGCATGCGCTTTGCTTCTGTGGATGGAATTTGACTGTAAATCTCCTGTGCCTTCACTGGATCACAGCGGCGCAAAGCAGATCTGTCCTTCCCTCCGCATTGTGTAAGATGGTTTATCTGCCCTCTTAGGAGGAACGCTGATGTATAAATCCCAGGTATGATTATTATTATTTTGAACTATTATTATGAGTTACTATTATTACTTTCCTGAGACAGAGGGAATGGGGCATGGGAAGCTGGTGGATGAGAGGGAGCTGTGTGTGAACGCTGAGGAGGGACCATCTGTCTTCGTTCAGGGCAGTTTCTGCAATATTTCAGAAGAGAAAGGTCATTAATACTAAAGGGAGTTAAGTATGGAGGTGGGGGAGGATGGGGCTGGGAATGGATTGCCTATGAGCCTTACCCTGGTTGAATTATCCTTGGCATCTGGCCTGCTTTGCTTTCAACTGGTAGGAATTGAACACATTGAAGGCCTTCATGGCATCTCCTGCGTGACGCTGTGTTCTCTGAGTCCCTACTGTGTGCAGGGGCTCTGCTCTGACTGGAGATTCAGAAAAATGACATGTGAACTCATCCTCTAATCTAATAATCCAATAATCTCATAATCTAGTAGATGGGAGGACAGAGACAGTCAAGTGAGCAAGTGGGATGCGGGTGGTGGCTAGACGTGGCTCATCCCACAAAGTGCCAGGAGAAAAGAGATACCCCCTAGGCAGGCTCTCAGACTGCTCTAATGGGGATCCTCAGTAGGGTGTAACCATAAGGCCTGACTTCTGTACCCTGAGTTCTGCTTAGTGGAGTCACAGGAGCAGAGAGGCGGTTGGTCCAACAGGAAGGAGACAAGGAAAGTTTGGCAAGGTTCCTCAGGGGTAATGATGTTTAACCTGTGCTGGGCAAGTCCCTTGGGAGATGGAGAAGGGGGAGTGGTCCTTCAAGAGATGGGAAGGTGGTGGGCAAGGTACTGGGGGACCCCTTATGATTCACTGGGAGGCCCCAGGCTGAGACCACAAGTGTTATCCTGGCCAAGCCCAAAGATCGGAACTAATTACACATTTCCTACAAGGGCAGCTCCTTGCCCTGAAAACATAAAACTTTCCCAAACTTTGATGACTCCCTGAAAGTGTTTCTGGCCTTTGGAAAGTGGGGCATCCAAGACAAACAGTGGAGGACCACGTGAAGGCATACAGCCTTCTAGGGGAATTGTCTCTGGCTCTGGCCCCTGATCTGGATCATGCGCCCTGGGCCCTCAATCACAAGGTTGAAAGGTACCAACAGGAACCCATTTGGGCCAGGGAAACAGTTTTCCGAAAATCTTTTCCTTTCTTGGAATGTAAACGGGTCTGTCTTCATCTGGAATTATTTCTACCAATTTCATTTGCACTTTAAAGTTTCTTTTTTTCTTCCCCTGATGTTGTACTTATGCCCATCCAGTCCTACTTTGGGTAGTGTGTTTGTGGAGGCAGCGACCCAGCTCCCCAGCATGGGGCCAGGAGCACTATCCAGCAGGCACACCTGGGATTCCTCAGGAGGAGGAGGGAGCAAAAGGAAAGTGGAAGAGGAGGAAAGGAAGGGAGAGGAGAGGGCAGAGA